>JXSR01S054135.1:9584-22102 GCA_000969725.1 Ophiothrix spiculata | reverse complement strand
GTACAACATTCCTAAGGTGCACATTTGGAACACAATTATAGTACAGTTTTAGTACAAATATAGTACAAATTTGTGTACTATAAATGTACTCAAATTGTACTTAAATGATGTTCCAAATGTGCACCTTAGGAATGTTGTACTATTTTGTACTCGATTTTGTCCAGGGATATACTGGTGCTTTGATGTGGTGGACCTTATGACGAATTGGGTCTTTTGTGTTCAATTTGTTGTTCCTTTCCTTGATTCATTAAGGATATGAACAAGCATATTAACATTTCTTGATCTATTATCTTTGTTAGCACGGTGCAAAACATACATTCACAACAATATCAATGATCGTATACCAGTATCTTTTCCTATGATTAATCATTTTATTAATATTACTTAAGTTTAAACCACTATCAGCAACAGTGTGTAATACCATCATCTGATCACATTTCATTGCCAATATGAATTAGCGTCACCGTTTTTGAGGTGTCTGATGTTCGATATCTGTAACGACCAAATCTAATTCCATGTGAGGGTTACCGTGTGTTATAATTGCCCATTAGACATGCAATAAAGTTAGATTCTAATGTCTGACAATATTTTCATTAAAGAGATGGCTGGATATAAAAATCATAAAAATAATAGAAAATATTTCATCTGTAAGGTCAGTATTGATATTGAATAAGTGCTAGTATCACTCTTTTGATTGGTACTATTCCCTCTTTTACAAACATTACAAAAACCTTGTAATACACAATGTCAAAATAAAAATAGTTTCGAATAGATATAACCATATTTTTAAAATCGTTTTATAACTGTGTAGATATAACTCCACACCATGTTTATGTCTAAATTAACCACTCAGGTCCGGGGATATGAACAATTTAAGAATGCCTTTGTAATCTATTTCGGTCCACTTTGTGAGCATAGACACCATTAATGAGATGCAACACTTGAAATGACGAGAATGTGATGGTTTTATGTAATAATTTAGAACACAATCTATCCAAATCCTAGCTACTATTAAAGTTCATCTTTTATTGAAAACATGCTAAAATTTTTGATCTTTATGATACTCTCATATTCCGTTAATCTGCCACTTCTGGTGAGATTATTGGGTCGTGTTACAATTTTCCCAAAAGAGTCCAAAAATATTTTGTAAACCATTAAGTCTTAACACAACCAAGGACAAAGCAGAAGATAAAGAACTTAAATAAGTTAAATGATTCATCTGGCCCGTGTCGAATCCACTAGACTCAACCTGTTTAATATTAACCAATCCTGTCGATCCTAAAGTCATGAAGTGAGTCCGAGAGATGCTTCTCCTTTGATGTTTTTAGCCATTTCCATTCAACATTTTCTCTGTTACATCACCAATGGGAAATCTTTAAAGATTAACAAACCAGACTACAAAGATTTTGAAAGTCTTTACAAAAGGTAGATCAGAGATCTAGAAAAAATCTATTAAATGCAAATTGTATTATGTATCATATTTTTAAAAACTTGTTTAAAATTGGATCTGCTTCCTCAGAAAAACAATGACAAAGTTTGTTGCGTTTTTATTGGGACACCCTGTATTCGTCAGCAGTGGGCATTTGATTTCAAAAATATACCAGGTATTGTACTTTCCAAATTGACATTTCATAATAATGACAGGATGCTATATGAATGATGTGGATTTGAAATATTCAAGCAATGCTAAAACATACTAATAACAAACTGCCGCAAATGACTTATTGTAATTCTTGAAACATTTGTTTTTGGCCATCAGAATATGTTAGTCACACATTTCGAGTCAAAGTGATATTAATCAAAAACATGACACTGATAGCTTTCAATATTTCATTTATTGGTTGATCATCACAAGGCTTTATATATTTGTCACATTTACAACAATGTGTTTTACACAACATTAATGTGGACTGAGTTCAAAAGTAATATAACAATATAATATGATGTAGTAGGTATTTTTACAGAAAAACTGTTTTAGATTCAATTAAGTCTTAAAATGGACATTCATGTCAACCTGGACAAAACTTCATCATTGTCAAAACAATCAGTATACATATGGTGTTCTTAATCTTGATAGAATGATGCTGATAGTATGGCAAGAAATAACATCTCTATTTTTTCTCTACATTTTCAATACAATCAACTAAAATCACATAAACAAAAATATTTTTAATAATAAACAATGGGGCAATCTACACGGAGTGCTGATCTAGATGCAAACGCATCTCGGAGATGCGTATCTCCGAGATCCGCATCTCCGTAGACCGTTTGCACGTACGCGTACATTGAGTGCTGTGTAGCAGATCTGGATCTGACGTCCGTGTAGCCACAAAGCGGTTTACGGAGATGCGTTTTCATCTGGATTAGCACTCCCGTGTAGATCGCCCAAAAATCTAGATGTGACAAGACTTGGCAGTCATTATGTGGTTTGCATATTTAAAAAAAATGATAACAGTCTTAATAAACAAAAGAAAATCACTAAAATAGTACTTTCATGTATTAAAATCAAATTCTTTATCAATCTATATACATTTAATTCACAATGACTGGGAAAAATCAAAACAACATCATGAGAAACCTATGTGAACTCAAAGTGAATGGAATGCTGTTTTGACATCATCTACCATCCCTGTTGAACAACTGAACATTGAAAGTAATGTTTTAACTCTTAATCGAATTAAAATGTTTCAACAATATTTTGCAATGATTGGCAGCAAACATACGTGCATACTGCTAAAACATATTTGACAATGTGTACAATACCAAAAATGTATGGTTTACATCTTTAAAAAGGTCAAAATAAAAACCTCTTTATCATGTTTGCTGTCAGCATTAGATTTCAACTAGAGCGTATGTAATAAATATTTTGATTATATTTAAAGTACCTGTCTCAAATGCACATTATATAATAATAATAAAACGTCATTACATAAAACTTTTGCAAACAACCCTCAAATACAATTCCAACTCTTTTACAGTATTGTCTGGCAGGCAGTATGTAGGCGAAAAAGACATAATGCAATAAATATGATGTAAACATAAAGGTCACTCACACAATAAATGTTAAACCACTACTATAATTCATGGACGGAATAAATAAAGTTTATATAAATTACTACATCTGAAAAAGAAACGAGATGGTACTTCAAACTGAAACAATATGGCACTGAAAACAATTTTGTCATATTCTTTTTTATTAACCTGGTTAAATTTAATTAAATATATATTAAAAGAACTTTTTTTCTTTTTTGAAACAAAATTCAAAAATAATAATGACAAGGAATAAATCTATGAATATTTTGTGACAATTCTCTACTGATTTATGAAGCAAATTAAGATACAATCATATCCTTTTTGAAATGCCCTTGTTAGTTTTTCATGCATTATACAAATAAAAACAGATAGCATTATTATAGTAACATAGCTACAATAGAACATGAATTCATAACTGGTAATAGAATTTGAGTTTTCCTTTTACAAGTTACAACCCATGTACAGTGCGGTATATACATGTAGGTACTGTTATTTGTATGTAATACAAGCTGCAATTACTGGCAACACACACACAAAACAAAATAATGATGGATTCATTACATTGAAGAATCTTTGCTCGATTTGTAATTTGGTTACTAGTTCTTCTACAGTTGAAAATATCTACCAAGTCCCAGAATGCCATGTGTTTTGAGCACTTTGTAAGTTGGACAACAAAACATGCACATTGTTCACAACATTTAAATAGATCCCTATTAATTTTGTTCTTCAAGTGCAAAGCTAGGATTATTTGTTTTAAGGTACACACTTGACTAACATGATCCTGAATAACATCCTCTGGCTCTAAACAATGTGTAATTAACTATTTGAAAATAATGGAATATCCCTGTCATAATCTTTGGTTCACATGTTCCTTATTGTGACATTAGTGAGATGAGGCAATTTTATTGCATCCATGAAAGCAAATATCATGTCACCATATACCTTATTTAATCATTTCTTTTTTTATTTCGATATATATGTAACTCATGGTCTCAATTCAATTGAAGTTTCATATGACGTAATTCAAATTTCTTAAGTGATGATCTTTTATATAAAGTGAAAACACTATTTTTGAAAAATTGGACCATGCAATTTCAATCTTTTACTGACTTCATAGTGAATATATTTGAATAAATCAAACAAGTTGTCATGTTTTAATGAAGCACAACCATACCAAACAATGAAGTTTCCTCTAAGCAATTTAACAGTTCAACTTTCATTTGATCGACACTAGAGGCAGCGAGTATATATCTGAATAGATCAAACAATAGAAGTTATCATGTTTTAATGAAACAGAGTCACATCAAACCATGATGTCTCTGATGTAATATCTTATACAAGGCTTGCACTCTCTTTGGAACAGTGTAGCATTATATTGCCATGTATGTATCGCAATCAAGATTTCATGATGTATTAACATTGGTGAGCATGACAGCACCAGCTGGTATGTAAAGCTTTACATATGACACACTTAAAACAACTTTTGTGGTTTATCAAACAGAAATCATCATACAAACTAGCTTTTACAAAGTATTTTAAATCTAACAAGCACATTTTGCTATGTACGGTACCTGAATCAGATATTGATTTGAGTTATATTTTGTCACTGATCATTGTAAATAAGCTTTTAAGCTTGCAACAATTCGATCAATGCTGTACAGGTGCTTTGGCAAAACTAACTAGCTGTGACTGACAATTGGATAAATAAACAAGAAAAGGCATCTTTGTAACACATTTTCGAAATCTGCATTGCCAGTTTTTTCTGAATCATGCACCAATATGGTGCACCAAAAGGCCTTATTAGCAGGAACACTGATTATAAAAGCGTGTATATAAAATACCTAGCTCATATTGTCCCTCTAGCATATTGAGTAAAATTTCTTTAATGTGTGCATGACAGAACATCAATATAAGTACAACACATGTACAACAGTGCCTTTGAAGTTCTAGCATCTCAAAAACAAATATCATTTTTTCTGCTATTTATTCTATCCGACCAAGCTTCAAATAAACTTCATTCAGAAAACACCCATGTTAATTGACACATTACGAGCCACGTCTACATGTACCCTTTGACCAAATTCGTATGTCTTTAGGCACATTTATGATATCAATTAGTGCAATTGCAGATCTTCGATATCATTAATAAATCTTTGAGTGCAAGGTTATCCTGTTTTTATTATCAGCAAATATTGAGAGAAGGTGGATGTATGTATCGATTATTACAATGCTCGAATTCAAAGGTACAATTCATTCCTGTGATGTAATCAAAACTTACCTCTTTTTAGCCTAAATAAAAAGAAGCTAGAGTACAAACATAAATATATGCTTAAAAATTCCAATCATTTGTTTTCAAGTTATGACCTTTCCAGCCTATTAAAAATGGTTATAGGCTACTCTGTTGTAATAACTGTCAGGGGCCCCGACAGTAATTAGAAAAAGGCACTCTTTCTCATTTTTCTCAAAATGCAAACAACATATACCAGCCAAGAATTCTTATTAATAGCTAAAAACAAATTAAATCAAGGTGACCTTGAGGATGAAATATAGATCATGAATTGCCCCTTTAGGTCTAGTTTGGCAGAATGGCACATGTAACAATATCAGCTAATGTGGTCAATGTTTATATTGTTATATGTAGGTGTATTCTGATGTTTCAAGTAAGTGTATGTTACTTCTTAAAAAGAAAAACCTTTACAAAAACACTATCGAAAAAGCGCAGGCTAGCTAGGAAAACAATGTAAAAAGGGGTATATGTTACAGGAAATAGACTATTCTCTTGGGAAATGCTACTGTATATGTGGTATTTTGCACTACATTATTTTTCGTGATTTTTGCGCTAAATTTGCCTAGCGTGAAAAGTGTTATGTATAAACCACTGCACTTTAAAAAATCACAAGCGCAAAATTTAAAGCGTGTGAAATGATTCAAAATTAGCCTTCTGTGAAAATTACTGAGCGTGAAAATATTGGCATTAACAGTATATGACACACCTTAAATCTGATGGAAAAACATTAGAGAACACTTGTGTCATTTACAGTTTCTTGTTCCACATTAGCTCAATTCATATTCATAACTTTGAGCTCAGCTTATATTTGTGAAGATTTTGTGAAGATAAATATTTAAACAAATTCAAATTGAATTTCCTTCCAGTAACAGACATATTTGATTAAAATGTAAGAAAAAATGTGATTCCCAATTTAGCATCTTAATAAAATAATACAAGATACAGCTTTAAATTTGCTTTTAACAAATGTCGCTGTCAGTTTTAATTTGTACGTTTGAAGTCAAGTAACGAAATGTATATCAAGGACAAGGATATATGCAGTGAGAGATTCACAAGACTGTATGGACGACAAATATATAGATGTATTTGTTAAATATATTTTGTTCCTTTTGTTATTGTAAAATGTAATTTTGCTTGTTCTTTATTTAGATGCAATTGAAAATGATGAAATTTTAAAGTTTGTCTGTTGAAAGAGACATGAATGTTACGTAGAGGTGGTTGTGTCGGTAGCCAACATGTAGCCAATTACTTTAACAAGCAATTGTGAACAATTTGGGTATTTACTTCGGGTAGGCAAAATATTTGATCTGGTATCATTCATTACATAGTATTTTAGCCAAAACTGATATGGGTCTGATATGGGTCTGAGTCATTTAAGATTTTCGAAGTTTTTGCTTGAACCTTAATTTATAAAATTATATAACCTTGTTAAAATATTCTTTCATCTCTTATGTTAATATTGTAATCAACGGACCATATATTTTAGGTCCCATCCAAAATTTTAGGGTTAGGGTTAGGGAATGGTCATGGTTAGTGAGTTCGGGTTGAGTCATGGTTTAGTGAGTTAGGGTCGGGTCATGGTTAGGGTCGAGTTTTGATACAAAAGTATTCAGGAAAAGTATACTTTTCCAAAGACACAACTAATGAGAAGTTGAAAGGCAACATACTATTTTTTGTAATTAACACATGTTATGTTGCCTAAAAATTAAGTTGCTTAGTAGCCAAACAATTTCTTATTACCTGTGTATTCTACTTTCACTGATTGAGTTATTGTTCCCTAACCAAATTCATTCCATATATTTGACAGTGCATTACTAGCATCATATTCCTATCATTTCATAGATCTATTTATGCAGCTTGGCAAATCAAAGTTAATGAGTTAACCCTAACTGACCATACGGGATTTTCCGTTTCTAGCCTATCTCCTTGTAAAGTGAGGGTGAAAAAATGCATGTTTTCGCCGGGATTTGAACCCGTGACCTGTGGATTCCCAGACCGCCTATACCATTAGCAGGCCACCGCCGAGTAGCTGCCCGGGCAGCCATTCCGTTACCATATGGAACCCCCGTCTATGACGTATTTGAACTTAGCGCATTTTAGGTGATTTCAATAATGAGATTTAGTGAGATCTAGGACTGTTAGGGTTAAGAGGTTGGAGCATCTCTAATGATATTTGCTAACAACACTAGACATTTCCCAAACTATCATTAGCCATAGGTATTTCCTTTGATTAGGTTTAGTTAATGGACCATCATTATTTGTTGTGACAAATCTATGTAGCATTAATTGCAGTTTCACATCACTGAAACTAGACCTCCAGGCTGTGAATTGTTGTAATAAAAAGCTTGATTAAATGAAATATTGATTCTGATAAGATGTCTTCTATTCATTGAAATTGGAACAATACTTGTTATGTCTTCATTAACATTGCTTTTATGCAATGTGATATAATAATAATAATATATTTTTAATAATAATTCTTTGATTTTGACTTTTAAACATTCAGAAAGTGCATAGACTGGTGGTAATATCAAGTTATTCCTTTTTTATATTATAGTAATTTTACAAAACTGCTCTTGTCATTATACTTCATGGAAAATTGCTTTTTAAATGTCATAGTAATTTTATCTTAGGGTATGTGAATTAAATGGGTTTGTAAATAATAAATGTACAGTGGAATTAAATGAAGATGATTTCTAGAATATAAGGTATCGGAATAACAGCTAGCAAAGTATACCATCACTGCTTCTTTTATATTATAAAAAAGTAGATAAGACCTTTGTGTTGAATATTGTATCTTTGTAGACATGCCATCACAGGGAGGTCAGAGAGATGTTGCTTTTATAATTATCAGCCTTGGGTTGAAATATTGATTATTTGCAGAAATGTCATTAGAAAGGTCACAACATACTCCTCCATCTCTCATTATAACTTAGTGTCTCAGTCTTCATGTAGAAAAGCATCACATAATAGAGGCAATACTATTGATTTGCTTTGATATGTTGGACTTTAAAGGAGCTTAGTCCGATTTTTCAGAATTTTGTTTTCAGTGTTAGATGAAACATAACCACTAAAGAGTGTTACGTTTTCAAATTTTGAATCGGTCAAACCGTTTTGATTTTATGGACAATTTTGTATTTTAGAGCCATCTATACGTAACTGTGTAAAATTTATCATTTTCATATATCACTCCAAACAGAACATAACTAACTTGTGAAATTTCACATGGGTTAAGGGAAAAATATAATAAATATCTTGGTACAAAATTTTCAAAAAGTTTGAGAAAAAGTTGAAGCAATTGGCCAATGTCATTTAATGAATTTGGTCTTTTATGTTCAGTATATTGCCCTATTCTTTGATACATTGAAGATACCAACTATAATGCATGTTGGAATATCTTAATCCATAAGGTGACACAAAAAAAAGTTTAACGGGCCCGACTGACCCTAAATTTGTGTGTGTTTTTTTTTGCGTTTTTTTGTTCAAATTTTACCATTTTTGTTTTTTTTTTTTTAATTTCCAGTTTTACTCACATATTTTTCAAATATTTTGGGTTAGGCTCTATTTTAGGCTAAAGACACTACTTAAAAGGTTAAACCAGGATTTTTTCTTCAACTTACTTTCAACAACACTGCCAAAAATAAATTCATCACCATATCTATGATTATATTCAAGCATCTATCTCTGGACACATTCAATTTATCAGTGAATTTTAACCGGTAAATATATTCAATTTCATGTACTTTAAAATAACCACATCTAATCAAATTTCAATGTCAGTATGAATTATTAACGCCGCAATTCATTATTATGATGCGTCTGATGTTGATAACTGTAATGACCAAATTTAAGCTAATGCGTGGGTGGCCATGTGTTAACAGCCATTAGATTTGCAATCAGTTGGATTCTAATGCCTGTCAATTATTTTCAATAAAGAGATGCTCGGATATTATAGCATGCTAATGGAAAGATTTCATTTTTAGGTCAATATTGATACTGAATAAGTACTAGTTTGATTTTACCGCTATATGGAAAAATTTAATTTTAAGGTCAACATGGATATTGAAAGTACTACAGTTAAATTTTTACTAGATAGCTAAGGAGGGTTGTATTTTTCACTCTTAAACAAACACCCTTTAGCACAAAATAAAATCACAGCTTTTGGCATTGCATTTTAAGCATTTCCCTGGTCATGACGGATTTTGCATTTTTCATTTCTTAAAAATCAAGAGCACTTTTTATTGTAAAGCACTCCTTAAATGTTCCAAAGTCTTTACATTGATTGGAACGTAATAACTAAATGTCAACAGCATTAAAAATCTGATCAGTATCACAGTTCTTAAAAAAAGGTCAGCAAATGCTATGAACTCATAATTAAGTGTCCATTCCACTGCTCTGCCTCCTGCATCTCCAATTTGATGTTGCCATGGAAACGTTTTATACATATACATATATTTATGACCCTTTTTATCAATTACAAATGAAGTACACGACCTATTTGTTTCCTATAGCCTATGAATATATATATGATTGATCAACAATATTAATGGAGGTACCAATGCAATGATAAGGATAGATACATTGTTTTCAATCTGGTCATATAACAATAAGAATCAGTGCAATTTTTTGACAACAATGTACTATCCAGGTTTAAGTACACCTTGATATTGTAAATATCAAAGGTTGATACATTAGGGGGAAAAAAGATGTTGTGTTGCCCTCAAATGGAATTTCTGACACAGTCGATTGGCAGGAAAATTGTTTTTTTTTATTATTATCTGTTTTTAAAAACACCAAAAGTGCCAAATGTTCAACAATTTTTTTTTTCATAAAACACCAAATATGAAAATCGGGTGCTTTCCCAACCCTGTTTCTCCCCTGTTCTTGTGTTTAATATAGATCAGTCGCTGAAGGCAACACAGTATCTTTTTTGGCAATTCAAGAGAAACTATATCATATATATTGTGTTTTCAATTATGCATTCCTTATGGGAGTAGTTATTGATGAAACAGTTATTGATGAAACATGCCCAAAATACAAGATTATAACAATCAAGTGTAATAATTATTACACTTGATTGTAATTATAATTTGTGTTTCATTTCCATACTAACTTCTCACTCAATTTCCCAAACAAACAATCCCATGGGAAGCAATGCATGATGGGAACATACTATATATGCAATGCCTGTCCAGTTAATCCAGAACAGTAATGCATGGACAGATTTTATGGCCATGTCTTTCACAGAAGATATTGCTATTATTGTCCATGATTTCAAAAAAAAAATGCATTATAGGAGCTTTAGAAAATAGATAAAAGATGTTGACATGGTGTCCATGCTTTCATAGAAGAAATTGCTTTTATTGGCCCCATTTCAAGAAAAATGCTTTATAGGAGCTTTAGAAAATAGATAAAAGATTTTTTCTGCTTTTGAGATACTCTGATAGAGTTATTGTAGACACGAGTAATTGAAAGTCTTTGGATATTGCATATCTTTGGTTTAGATGCGCGACACAGTTCTATAAACTATTCAGGCAAGATATCTATGGCGCTTTGATTGTCAGCTTCATATAAATCATACACACTTTGTCTAATTTCAGATTCAATTGCTATGAAATTAATTTGTCTGGCAAGATTCATCTGTGAAATATAAGTGGCTCTCACAAAATGAGTGCAAAGTCACAAGTATACCCTATTTAATGTGACATAAAACAATAAAAACATAGCACATTTTACAGAAAACATTGTTGCTTATTGGTCAAAACAGAGCTACATTCATGAGTCATATATGAGAGGTGTTCAATAAGTTTGTGACCTTAAAGTAGAAGGCGCTGAGATATGCAATTTTTATTTATGTAGTATGCTAAGCTCTCCAATTTGGATACCTGTAGGGAAAGATGACATTCTGCTAATGTTTACCAATGAATCAAGAGAACCTAAAGAATGTTTAACTTAATTAATTTTTGAAATTTTTGAAAGTTGATTTTTTAAGTAGAACATTGAAAAATGGCAATCGTTCACTGACATTTGATCAATTTAAAATCTCTCTGCCAGATGCAAATCCCAAAGAATTTCACAAAGACAAGGTGCCAGAACTTGACAAAAGTTACTCTAATTTTGTTTTTAATTTTCAAAGTTTTATTATTCACTTAAAAATCCCCAACAAGCAAATTTTAATTTTCTTTAACATAAAAATGAAAACAGATGTTTAGTTGAAACTTTACCCATTTTCATCAATTCAGTTGAATTGCATAACATAAAAATGAAAAGCTGTTAGCTTGCAACCTTCTACCTTGAGCCATAAACTTATTGACCCCCTCTTACATCGTTGCATCTTACACCTTGCATTTTGAAGAATTTAAATCTGCCTTTAGCTCTCATTGTCAGTTCGTTAATGTTATGCTCAGTTTGTTTGGTAAAAATTTATATAAACAGCACACAATAAAATAAATTAGCACACACATTTCTAGAACATTATAAAGTTACACCCCCCCAAAAAAAAAAAAGAAAGAAAGAAACTATCAATTCTTTTCAAGTCCAAACTCCTCACTGGAGGGGCAATTACATAATCATTTTAGTATAAAATATATTTATGAATTATTTGTAAACAATACATATTAAGTTGATCAGTTCTACTTTTAATTCTAAAAGTGAGGATTGTCAACACCAGGGTCCATGTTCATATCTACAGAAACTGTAGAAAATTTTTTATGAGAAACTGTTTATAGAAACAGCAAAAATGATGAGAAAGTCTGTTTTCATATCCAATCCCTATCATAGATACTAAAAAATGATAAGAAAAGTAAAACTCTCATCATATCGGCTGCTTTACAATGAGCATTTTCTCATGGAACAATCACCTGGTCAGATCAGAGAGAAACATAAAGTGTTTTTGTTCATTAGTGAAAATATAACATGGAAATTACAATTTGATACTATATAGGCTATTACATAGCATTTTTGTTCAGAGACAATTTCACTTGCATTATACTTTGTTCACTTCATAATATATATATTTGTCATCTACAATTAGTTATTTTAAATGTACTCATTTTCATAGAACATAACTTTTGCTGTGGCTAATTTTTGTATGTGAATACAAAACAGAAAGGTTACAGGTACCCTATCTAAATACTGTTATTGTCAACAATTGTACTGTTATTTTCTACCTTAAATTAAATGGGTAAGTCTGGATAAG
>JXSR01S054124.1:22069-32314 GCA_000969725.1 Ophiothrix spiculata | reverse complement strand
TTATTTTCCATGTTTTCATTATGAAACTGATAGAGATGATGGAAAATAGTCTAGTAAATGTATTTATATCAAAATACGTAACATTTCTACTATTGCTTGGCTATCACGTGAAACAAAAGTTGGTCAAAAGGCAAAAAAAGTATAACATTTGTATTTGCCGCATGTTTTGTATACAAAACCAGTGTAATTTTCTCTCACTTGGAACTCATAAATATGCCTTATACCTTCAAGACTTATACAAAAAAAGAATTTTTAAAATAGCTATATTTGGTTTGAAGTTATGCCTGATAGAAATGAACTTTATCAGGCACCCATTTTTATGCAAAATTCATGTTAATTAGTCTCTTATTCAAAAACCACTCATGCAAAACCTTGCAAAAATGAGATCCAGGTACCTCAGACTATTGTTATTGACATCCAATACATGAAATTGAACAAAATTGTTATTTTTGGAACTCAAAAACTAAAGGGATTTTTCGGGGTTGGCCGCTACACTATGATGTGCACATTTCTTTTATAAGCAAAATTTGCAGAAAATTTGTTCAGGAAGAAGAGACATTATAGTCAGTGATTCCTGATTTGTATTAAATTTAATCTTTAATCATGTTTTTGAAGTGAAATCCATTGTGCTTGTAACCAATTTGATTCCTTTTTGTGAAGGAGCACCAAATAGTGTAGAGCATAGTTTTGAATGTTACAATTTATTTTGGAAATTAACTAGACTTTATTCTTCCTTGCTTCCTGGATAGAATTAGAATAGGCCTAACTGGCAGTGGTAATTATAGGCATTATCAAGTTCATTAGGATGCAACCACATTTAATTTCTTGCTAAAATCTGAAATCTGTAATAAACACAGTAAGGCGTTTTTGTGTAGGCCTAATGATGAAAAATGAGTAGGCCCTACGTCTATTCTATCCCAAAGAATTTTGTTTTTAAATTAAATAAATTAGGCTACTTATATCGATATTTTTTTTCCTAATTAATTAAAAATGCATCTTAAATTCCGATGGTTATTTTGACGTTGAATGCCTAGTGGTTATTTATCTAAAATGATTCTATGAAAATATTAATTTGATGATAAAATAAACGCCAACATGCCTTCCTAGACACTTGCCTGTCACAGGTCTAGCCATAGCATAAGAATCAGCCTCATTACCGTCTCCCAGTCTGACAGAACTAGGTCACTTGTCATGACCCCGTAGTCTGATCCAGCAAGGATGAGCCGTAGCGGAGATTGCTCTATAAATATCACTGTTGAAGTACGGATAATCAGCAACATTAGAACATGAATGCATCAATGTTTCCTCATGTATAATGAGTGAGCCTTTGTGCTGATTGAAGCGCCTGCCATATGAGTATACATAGAAAATGTATCTATCGAGATAAATGTCAGGAAGGTTATTGAGATACTCGTTAGAAGAAACGGGATGAATTCAGCTTAGAAATGGCTAATTCTTGATAATTATAATTAGTTACCACCTATCTGCTGTAGTGTCAAGAAAACAGTGAAGGTTTTAATTATAAATGTCAGGGCTTGAATTAGTAAGAATAAAGAGGGATATTTCAGGCGGGGTGGCTGCGATTTAGTAGAAGCTAGTAAATTTAGGCACTAGGGATTTCTAAAACACAAATTTAGGATGCATTTTATGTGCCTTTCTATTGGCGCATTAATATTGAAAATGTTACAAAAATCATATTTTTACCATTATTCAAATAATAAAAATGATCCTATAGTGATACAGTCTATTGTATTATTCTAAATCCGCTGGGGTTCACGCGTAAACCCCATTCGTAGCTGAGTAATTTTAAGTTTATTCAATGCACTATTTTATCACAATGAAATTTACACGAGCGACACTGCGGAAGGTAAAAACACAAAAATGTCTCATTGGGATATATATTATATTAATCTTGGGTTCTGAAAGAAATGAATGTGTCCCGGGTAATGTGTACACTTTTGCTAAAACACTTTGGAGATTTGAGACAATGTTTTTGTTTTTGTTTTAATATTGCATAAGGGTGAAAACATAGTCGGCCTCCAAACAAAATTTTCGCTACCAAATATTTGGTCGTGACATCAAAATTACTAGAGTGACTCCAAATAAAATAACTTCAACACCGAGTTGAGACCAAATAAAATTTCGCTAGATTGCACATGTATTGTATTGCCATGTACATTGCACCAAATGTTTGTTACCGGTTCATACTCTAAATTCGATGGCAAATATTTGGTGACGTCACAACCAAATGTTTGGTAGCGAAAATTTTGTTTGGAGGCTGGCTATGTTTTCAGCCTTATAATGATTTGAATGTTGAAAGATGTTGGCAGGTCTTGAGACTTGAGGGGTGAGTGTTGATGGTCAGAATGGACTACAATGGTGAATGATGGCTATGTTGAATTATCTTGTGTTAGTTGAGAGCTAATAAATATTTAATTGTATGTTTGATGTCTACAGATTCCCTAGGATTTGTAACAATTTTATGGGAAATTTGAGACAATGTTTTTTTTTTAAATATTGCATTATAATGATTTGAATGTTGAAAGATGTTGGCAGGTCTTAAGACTTGAGGGGTGAGTGTTGATGGTCAGAATGGACTACAATGGTGAATGATAGCTATGTTGAATTATCTTGTGATAGTTGAGAAGCTAACTTAAGGTGGCTTAGCACAGATAGAATTCCTCTATTTATTTTTCTAATTTTTTGATATATGTGTACTGCCGCGGCAAAAGGGTCCAGTTGTCGGCTCGTACATGTTGCTCCTTGTAGCATATCTAATGTATGGTATTTGTATACATCAGATATGCTACAATGAGCAACATGTAGGAGTCGACAACTGGACCCTTTTGCCTCGGTGGTACACATATGGTGTTTTCATATGTGCTGATCACATTTCTGAAATAAAAAATGGGGGTCACCGACTTCGTTTTTGAGAAAAACCAACTTAAAAAACACTATGTTTTACCACTTTTTACCATTGACCTCTATGGTAAAATCAAAATAAATCATACAAAAACACTTATAATTAAAAAACAGCTCTATTATTCTCTCTCTTTTTCACATATGTTTTGGCCCTTATATAGGTTTTTAAAAAAAACGCAATAAAAAAATATGGTCACCGGCTTACTTTTCGAGATATTTAGCAAAATTAAGCAAACATTTGACATTTTTTTAGCAATGACTAATACCTTAAGCACAGTGCGCTTTGGGTCATGCGCAATCAGGAGCAACACGCATGGTCTTATGCGTGAATATGATGCACGTGTAAGATCGTGTTATATTAAAGCGCAAGATACAGTACGCTAGATAGTACGCTAAAAGCCCGGGATAAATACTTTGAACTTGTGTCCAACACCGCTGATATATCAGCTCACTCATGTCCGACACCGTATCTGTGCTAGGCCACCTTCATTGTTTGTTCATTGTCTACAGATTACTAGGATTTGTGACAATTTGATGGGAAATTAATTCGTCTGCTACATCACATGATACGGTTCTATCTCGTATTTTTGACATTTTTGAGAAAATTGGGAAATATAAGTCTAAGATTGATGGGATTTCAATGGTATTTACTATTTCTTTTATTGATGAGGAGAGTATGCTGAAAAATTGCAAATTGCCATGTAATGCTTGAAATAAATGCCATCTTACAGCAAAAATACAAAGACGAGATAGAATAGCAGATATTAAATAAAAATGTTAGGTAGAAAAAAGCTCACTTGCATAAGATAAAATATGATTGATCAAAGTGAAGTAGTTTAATACTTTGGCAATCAGCATATATCTTAAGTACGTGTGAGGATGGTCAACAAATTCTTAGAAATTGTCTCAGAATGACCTTAATGGTACTTTAAAGAGCTTTTCCCTGCACAGTATCAGGCATTTTCAATTTTACCCAAACTGACATTGAAAGACACAATCCCCAAGTGTGACTGACTTCTTCAAAATTGTAAATGTTTAATTAATATAGATATGCCAACACTCAAGCAATACAAAAATACCCTGTCAAGTTTCATATCAATGTCAATAGTTAAATTACCATGAGGGGGATTTTTCCTAGTAAAGCATTAAAAGTGAAACACCTCCACACCTTTCATGCTTTAATAAATAGTATATTACACAAGAATAGCTTGTAGCTTTTATAACAAGCTGAATTTATAATGTGACAACTCAAAATGTATCATTGCACCAAAAGGTTTATGAGGGTTGTCATTCAACCCAGATAGTAAACTGACATTGTAAATGTATATATGCATCTGGCCTTACGTTATCATTCATCCAAATAGTAAGTCTAGATGCATAGATTTATGTAAATTTTCAATTTTATTGCACTAAAAGATAAAATGTTAAGATATGGTAATAGGGAAATAGGCGTGTATAAAATGCTGATGTTCAATCGTAAATTACAATATAAGGAAAAAGGCTCATACGTGATGGTGATAAAATACACAAATGAAGGTTGAAACTTCTGCATCACAAATATTACAATGTAAATATAAATAACAATGTTTTCCTCTCTTTTAATTTTCTCAATTATGGGAAGGAATCATAATCATAATATCCATATTGATGTCGATGTTCAAACTGGAAAGGAAATGCAAACGATCATCTGTCATTATACCTTGAAGAAGAAAAAACAATTATTTTTAGAATGGTTGATGCAAGAATTCCAGTATATTTTGTGAATCATTCTGGTTTTGGAATTTTAGTTCAGAGTGGGACTTCATGTTCCCATGCATGGCATGCAATCTTCAAATACGAACGCTTGTTTTTGAGTTGCATTGGCACTCATTTTTAGCATGTTAGCATATACGTTTAGGAAAGTTGAGAAAAAGGCCATTGAAATTCACACCCATCTAGACTCAAACTTTCCCATTAAGTATCCTCTGTTTTGTGATTCTGGAGTTTCCAGTGAAATCCAACGCAGAGATCAAATCATTTCAAATTCATTCTGTAACCCATCACTTTGTTTTATCACAGAAGTCTTTGACCGTTCAATAGAATCCCAAGCATTCAAATATTTAGTAGGAAGTATGTTGATAATTTTGATGACAGTAAGCTGTGCTTGCTGCAATAAGAGTCAACCCAGATGACATGTTGTGGAGAAGTACCATATGGTATTCATGGAAGACTTATCCAAGTCTGTGGCTGTACTTTTATTAGGTATTACTTAGACTTACTTCAAGTCCTCATTTACTCTCCTCCTCAGTCTCATCACCTTTGTCTTGCTGTATACGTACATGATACGTATGTCATTTTATCAAGATTTTGACAATATTGCAGCATTTGATATTTAATACCCAACTAATATGTTTTATTTCTGAAAAGCTTTGAAATTTAATTTTCACAAAATCATTCCAGCTATTTTATCCTATTCATGAAATACTTGCAGGACACATCTAGCTAGCTAGACGCCAATGAAGATGCTAAGGTTCAAATTATTTAACTTTTTTATCTTTCTATATGTTTATTATTTTTATAGAAAATCATTCAAATCACATAAATCAACAATAAATCAATACAATTACAGATAAGATTATGATATAATGATACTAAAAATCACCTAACAAAACCCAAATGAATCTGCAAGCGTAGGGAGAGCCACAACTCAGGACAACTATGCTAACATGATCCTTACGTAATTTACATTTAATATTACTGAGTTCCATTGAATGAAGTAAACCATGTAAAATTATCTCATGTTATATTATTATTACCATAAGTAAATTAAACGATGATAATGACATTCGAAATTTGATGACAATGTGTTAAATTAATTATAACAAGCATTGAAAGTCCATCATATCACCCACTTGTTTGGAGACTAATTTCCGGATGCTGGCTTGTCGTAAATATCCTGATATTGCTTTGATGTATGATGGATTGAGTTAGAGATCTGATTTGTCCATTTGCTTAGAAACTCGTGGGAGTAACGAAACCCACGTGCACAGCAGACCTGGTGCATAAACTGATATACAATTGTGTTTTATGGAGGAGGAAGAGTAGATTCTGGTTTATTTGTTGAAAATGATGGGTAGGAGGCAAATATTTAAATTATACCACCAAGGTTCTGAAATATTAAGCTTTCTTTAAAATTTAAAAGCTTTTATTGTAACCTGATACATACTGTATTATAGGTCAATTTATTCTTGGCAAATATTGAAACTTTACATATTCATGACTTTGGGTCTGAGTCTGACAGACAATTTGCAAGTTTTCATTTTATAATGGTTTTTCAGTGCGTTTGCAAACGTAAGTGAGCAGGCTTACATTCATCTTCATCACATAAAAATTATTGGCAATTATTTTACGGAATGAAAAATGTGTAAGAAAATAATCTGCAAGACTCATCAGGTCTATATCTTTCAGTTGAAAGGTAAAATATACCATCAAATTTTCTCATTAGACATCGTTGTTTGCCTTGCCATATTATCTTATCTTCCGGTCTGTCTACCCATACATATTGTTGTTTAGCTGGCTGAGTGATAAAAGCCTTCCAAATTCAACAGCTGTATATAGAAATGCACAGCATTGCATTTATTTCACTGGGCAGAATTTTAATATTGAGGATCAAAGACGTGTTTTTGAGTTTATAATTTCATTGTCATTTTTTTCATGAGAAACGCAAAGCTTAAATTTTGCATAATTTAAATGACCAAGAATTCAGAATTTCTATTACTCAGCTTTGGTACTTATACCTAGGATCAAGATGACCACTACAATTATCAATGCACTTAACATGCATGCCCGTTTCCCCGTCTGTACCCAATGCGCATGCGAATTGCTCTAGTTTTACAGACCAATTTGACTGGCATTGTCAGCTAGCATGGCTTTCTTGGTTGCTATAGCAATATAAAGTGAGTCACTTCCTAGAGGGCACAGTCTCTGCTGGGATTAATGGTTCAAGAGCAAGTTAATTAGATATTAAATTTTCATGGGGATTGTGTTATCCTTGCAGATTTGCATCAAGGAAATCCTATAATGTCTGATAGCAGTTCCAAACCCTGGATTATCTTTATGTTTTCTTTGGTTACAGGTGTAAGATAAATATATGCCAAAGAAGCACAGAAAATGTCACTAATTTGAAGCTGTTTCACATGCACCAAAGTTTAAATTTCACAAATGCACTTCTCAGTTGATTTATTTACCCTAGGGACTAGCTGAGACAAAGCAGAGGAAGTAAACCACATTTGGCCAGCATGACATCCCTGGCAATTTCTGCTGAAGTCTGGGCATGAGAAGCATATACTTTATGCATATTCCCCACTATGACATGAGCCTCAGTTTGAGAATCACTGTAAAAAGTCCAAATCCAATGGGATATAACCTGCTTTAAACTAATCACAGCCCTGTATGGTCCTTGCTATGTATCAGCAAAGAATAATTTGGTATCAGGGCCGGTAGAATTTTGCCAAGGGTTATACGAGTCTATATGGGCTCCTCTCACCCTTAGGACTCTCTCCTATTCAGTTTGTGCGAAGTTATCCTACTGTTTATGAGATTCTAGATAACTTTTTACGACTCTTCATGGTTTTCTTACATATGCTGCCATTTAGCCCTTCCTTAGGACTAGGGAATCTACTGACATGTGAATGACATTGTATTTTCTTCACTTCATGCAAATTTATTTTAGCTGCTTCAAAGTACAATAAACCAAAATTGCAGTGAATGTGATGCAGTCACGCCTCTGCTAATAATACAAAATGGGAAAACAATAAATTGTGTTTTGAAGAAAAAAAGTCAATTCCAAGTAATTTTTGAAAAATCTACATGTGAAACATGATTATATTTCGACTTGGCCATATTCTCTTTTTATCAAATCATATCATGGAATACCGGTGTTGGGGTCACATAGAAGTCATGAGCATGCTCTTGGTTGTTGTCATGGTGTTAGTGATAAAAAATACATGTACAAAGTGTTCAATAAAAAAGTCCCTTCCTAGTCAATTTGGTGGAATCTAGATGTAGAACAAGATAATATTTTGACTTGGCCATATCTGTATGATTATGAAATACCAGTGCTGAGGTCGTGGGGAGGTCATAAATACCCCTGGTTGTTGTCATGGTGCTACTGATAAAACCAATACATGTGGAAAGTGTTCTACTGATCCCTGATCATATCCAAAACTGCTATGTTACCATTTTTGTGTGTACCATAGTTACTTTGCCTTTAAATCTTTGATACTTGTTCATTTAAAAATTTTCTATTCTTAAATCTGAATGACTATAATGGGGGATTTCTCAAATTGTAGACTCAAACCCCTAATCTTGCACATCAAATCCCCACCATGCTTATGTAGCCTTGATAGCATTTATTAGCTAACTTCTTCTATTTTTGGTAAGTTTTAGGAATGGGATATTATGACATTCAGTGGGTTAAGGATTAGAGACGCAATTCATAATTATGATGTGGTAAATTCTCACTTCTTTTGGATTTGATCAATGAAAAATAAGTGCATGCCCAAAAAATGCTTTATTCCATTCATTTGTTTTACAATATTGTGAAAATAAATGTCACTGAACTGTCGACGGAAAGCATATGACCTGGTTGTTTCTTGTAATTCATTCAGTAGATGTAGGCCTATGTGATTTTGAGAAAATTAAAAAAAAAACCTGTGCATAATGAATACTGTAGTTCTGAAATTTCTGTCATTGGGAACATGACTAATTTGACAAGTCAGCAAAACACCTCATGTTATCTCAAAGTATAGTAACATGACCTGTCATGGAATGTGTGATACCAAAGTTGATGTACACTAGAGAGCTCCTGTTCTATGCCTTGGTATGTGTTGGAATCCATTATTCAGCATGTTGAGTTTTTTACCCAGTCAGCTAAGTTTTCTTCTCAAGGGTATACAAACTGAGGGTTTCCTAGGCTGCAAATTGTCCCTGGTATCTGAAGAATTTGACTGAGTGGTAAATTGGAGAGTAAAATGGTGGCAAGTTACTCTTCGAGTTGCAAGAGGAGTTCATTGTAGGTTAATAAATGCACATTTCATGTCGCGAGTGGAATTAGACAAAATCAATTCACGCGCGGTTAATTTAGATGCGTCTAGTTCCCCAGGCCCGTAGTGGCTGAGTGAATTGGACAGCAATTAAAATTGACCGCATTGATTTTGTCTAATTTTGCGAGTATAACGGAATGCAAATTTATTGATCTAATTTATACACGACGGAATAATTTTGCATCTTATGTGAAAAAATAAGCTTTTATAAAATTCAAAACTTAGCTAAACTAAATAAATCATCACCCAAGAAAAATGGTGTAACATTTACACACACTAAATGCCCATTATGCAATGCGCAGAATGCATTGTGGATTATCAATCCACTGGTTGGTTAGATGACACGCGGACTGTATGAATTGTATTTCAGGACATTGTTCCTAGGCCTGAGAATGGTGTATCACCTCTCCAATGTGAGGTTGGTGTTAAATGGTGCACCCCTCTGTCTGAAATATCTGAGACAGGTTCGATCTGACAACAATTGTGGTATCAAACTCTGAAACGTCCCGTATAATCAGTGTTAGATATTTTTAGAGAATAAATTTCCTACCAAGTATCACGTATTTCAGAATAGCATATGCTGGGCTCCGACGTCTTATCCAAAATAAGACGCCGGTAACCGCTGATCAATCTAAGCACTTGATTGGCCCGTATCCTGAAGGCATTTGCTTTCAGCGTCAAACACTTGCACGCGTGACGCATTGGTGATTGTGCCAATTTCTTGTAACGCGTAGTTAAACATGGTGCGTCATGCAAAGGGCGCGGTGTAAACATCACCATTTTGTCAACCTCTTTACCATAACCTTTCACGCACGAACGATTACCGTGTAGATATAGGGCAAGGGAGCTGGCAAGTTGTGTAATTCTACGGATCAAAATTTTGACTAATTATGATCAGCCGTTACCTGTAATGATGGGCAGTCTAAACCATAGAGTGAAGCACCCAAATCGAGGGTACCAGCATAAGAATAGCATTACCAGCCATTAGCATGCCATTAGGCCTAAAAAAAATTGTTTGATTGGCGTAATCCGACCGACCATATTTTTACTGCTGACCCTAAATATTTTTATTTTTTGAGGATGGCAAAAAACCTCCAAATCCAAAATTTGATGGCAGTTGATTCATGGAGGCCCAAGATATGGCTTGCAGGATATTCAAAATGACAAATAAAAGATGTGTGTAGAAAAAGTGAAGATGTTTTTTATAGGCCCTATGTGTCGTATATTTTAGACTTAAAAA
>JXSR01S054122.1:6121-22966 GCA_000969725.1 Ophiothrix spiculata | reverse complement strand
TTATAAAATGACAACTAAAATGAACCTCATATTGCCAATCCATAACTCAGTAAACACATGTGAAGCGTGTATAGCTAATTTATATGTTAGTCGTGCAATAAGGCAAGCAAATCAACGAGAGAAAGTCACGGGTTGAAGTGTGCTTACTTGAGGTGCTAACAAACTCCGTGAGCGACGCCAAGTTTGGCACAATAACATGTTAGACGTTTTGTTACATATAGGGACTATACGTAGATAGTTAGCTTCCATTTTGTCTTATATTAGGTGATATTGTACCCAGGCCTGATTGCACCCCTGATACACCTTACACCAATCACACGAAGTGGATCAAACTTCTAAGTAACTATGATTATGAAGGCATATTTTAATCAGAAACACCAAATTATAATTCATGTACACATAATATATATGTTTCTATTAGATTACAAATGTATGTCATGCATGTGAAATCGTATAAAATACTTTTTTGAAAGAAGTATACATGAACTAAGCAAACTAACATCTATTTTTACCATGATATTCAACACAACTGTAGACATCATATTTTAGAATATGAAATACAAAACAAAATAAAATAAAACAAACAAATCTACAAACAAGCCACAAAAAAAAATCAAATTTCACCAACATATTCTACATAATATACATATAATATTACTTATATTATGTTATATGATCTTATGTTAATTAGAAACAAATACTCTATGTGGTACGAAAACTATCAAATAAAAACAAGTCACTGAATTGAAGATATTCTAACCATTCTCAAATGTATATAAATGATTGCATTTAGGTAAATATATTTACGATAATAATATAAATTGTTTTAACAATTTTTGTTTTATATAAAAGATTTCTCTTGAATATGAAAAATACTACTATTTGCAAAATAAAATGATCTAATAATCTAGCATGTAAATATATCTGTAATTTTAACCGACGTAATTATCATTTGCATGAATCTACTTTAAAATATAGTCTGTTCATTAAAAGCTATTTTACGTCAAAACAATGAATTCATGTAAACAAATAAACAAAACATTTAACTGCATCGACTAAGAGATGCATCATGAAGAATTCGTTGGTCATTATTAATTTGCAAAGATTGACTTACAAGGAGAGACTGATTTATAGATAAGAATGTGTTTTCTATCTATTTCAAAAGAGTGTTAAAATATAATTTGACGACGGTCTATATATTATAAAACTATTGGGTTAATGCTCATCATTTAGTAATGGTGTCATTTCATCGGTGCTTTTGATAACACTCTTTTTCATTTAAACAAAGATGATTTGAAAGTTATCCAATAGGTCAGTACGTTTGCTTAAGGTAATGTTTACTAAAAGCAAAAGTATGAACAATTACACAGATTAGTGTCGAAGTAAGCCGTTGTTTATTACCACATCATTGTTATTCTTACAAAAATCGTTTAACACATTAACATTAATTTTGTTCCAACCGGTTATGTGAACAATACTTATAATTTTTATAATATAATAACAAAATGAGGAAAATTTCAGTTCAAAAACTCAGAGTCTCAATACAAAGTTTCTGAACTTTTTCACAAATGAGCACATTTTTCATTTTGACAGCTAGTATAACAGGTACGTGACATTGGTTGTCCCAGTTGGAATAACTCTATTGATACAAAATGCAATAGCCTCATATAATATAATAGCCTCATATGATATAATAGCCTCATATGATATAATAGCCTCATATGATATAATAGCCTCATATGATATAGCAATGGTTTTTGTTTTAAATAATTGAAGATCAAGAAGATGTACTCATTAGAGCTGAGGTAGGTACGGGAATGAAATTCATGATGTGGTGGTGTATTAGCTCATTAAAATATAACCAACTGGTAATACTTGATAGGTGTAGAGTATATCTATCAAGTCGAGGTTTCATCGCCTTTTATGCTTTTTAAACGGTATATATGCAGCGGTGGAAATACCCACATGATAGGCAACCCCGGGTTACCTAACCCTGGGTTGTCTTCCACTTAGGTTCCTATACGTAGAACATACTATTACTAGTAGTGCAAAGCAGGTAAATCTTAATGTACTCAGTTGTTTCACAGCAGGTTGTACAATGTTCACTCTGGGTGATCTTTACTTGTATAATTGACAACCTGAGGTTGTTAATGAAGTTCATTAGTCAACATAGTCAGTTGAACTAACAACTTAAAGTTATTAGTGAAGTTCAATTGTTAAACAGTATGATGGGTATTCTACGCATAAACAGCGGGAGGAAATACTATAAACTGGAATAGCTGGTCATTAAGCCATTCCGTTCATTATACTGTGATACTACTATTGCTAGCTAGCTGATCGTGATAAAAATATACATCGCTCTGGACCAGATCCACACAGCTGACTGTCCGCTATTGTATTTTTGACCTACACCCCCTGCCAAATATAAACGGGTGCTACTGTTCACCCTGGTGATCTTCACTTCCGTAATTACCAACTTGAAGTTGCTAATGAAGTTCATATGTCAACCCAGGGTAATCATAGTCAGTTGACATATTTTAAGCCTAGGTATGTTTAATAGTAGTATAATGTAATATGTTCTGCTGCATATAGCTATATATATAAATACATACTAGTAATAGTATGTTCTTCATATATAACCTAAGTGGAAGACAACCCAGGGTTAGGTAACCCGGGGTTGCCCAACCCTGGGTTGTTGACTATCATGTGGGTATTTCCACCGCTGCCGGTAGCTATACGTACACTTGCTGGCTGACGACATTTTAAATCATAATCTATGGTATGATTACTCAATAAATGTTTGTGTATGCCTAAAAATGCATAATTTCGGTCCTCGATCAACGTCAAATAAGGACAAGAATATTTTTGATCTTGAGCGTCACAACTGAAATGTTAAGCTCCTATTATATATATTTCACCAAGTCAGGTTTTAAAACACAATACCAGGATACAATTCTGACCCAAGTTCATGCTGTCCTACCTAATCTAAAATTCAAAATATCGGTCACTTGATGTCCAAAATTTACTTGATTTGAATGACAATTATCGTCATCAATGTAGGGAAATACACTTTCTTAAGCTTTCTTTGGGAAGCATGAATGTGGGTCATCGTTACATTTTGCTATTCAATTTGCTATCGCGCAATACTCTGGGTAAAATATCTTTATACCATCCTTCTACAAATTTTGGATATTTGGCAATATATTCTGGAATATGAGCAATATTTGTTTGACTTTTTGTCAATTATGTTGACAGTTGTTTAACCTCATGATCCTGTATTGACACTGATTTAGGGTATTTTATTACAGGTTTATATGCAAATGCTCATATTCCATAATTTGCAATTTCATTGACTAATCATGTATCATAAAATTCCATAGTTAAAACATTCTATAACTATATAGGTTTTGGATGGATAATAGTTTGTATACCTTTTGTGCGAAGAGAAAGTGAATTTACTACTGCCAAAATATCATAACTTGTTTTGTATAAAGATGTAAAAGTATATATATGGGATTTGATTAAATGTTAATTCAAAACATTTCTGTTTCTTGATGAAAAGTAGGAATAGGCATGGGTGCATTATGTCAAAATATACAGAGAACTTTTTATTTCAAAAAAGGAGACAAATGTGTTTAAATTTGTAAATCATCACAGAGGTCATTGAATATGTAAGCACATGGACAATTTACATAGTCTAAGTGTGATGCCGTCTGTTATTTTTCACAATACAATATAAAACATATTCTATGTGACCTGAAAAACAGTTTTCATGAAATTTGAAACGAATTGATGTGTTACTTAAAGATAGAGGGGGGCTTACTACTAAGTGATCATGGTGATACTTGGTTGAACTTAGCAAAAATTTCTAAAAGTTGTATATCAATTATTTTCCTATATCTTTTGTGTTAATAGAGTGAAAGTAGACTGAACTATCATTACGCTTGTATGTAATTCCAATTTTCGGTTCGCCAACTCAGAGATCAGTACAAAAAACCTCGAATATTTCACGAAATGAGCACATTTTACATTTTTCTTTTGACAGCTAATATATCACGTACGTGACATTGGTTGTCCCAGTTGGTAATACACTATTGATATAAAATGCATTAGCCTCATATGATATAATAGCCTCATATGATAGAGCAATGGTTTTTATTTTAAATAATTGAAGATCAAGAAGATGTACTCATTAGAGCTGCGGTATGGTTCGGGATGCAATGCGGCGGTATATACATTATAACCAGTCTGGTGATATTAACTTAATGGGTGGATAACTTATCAACCATAACCATGGTTCCGCTACTTTTATGCTATTAAAAGACGTATTCCATATTTGGTGATGAAATTTTTCATCGTAATCTGTATATTCTCTCATGAAATGATTTTTATGTCTAAATATATAAACGCTATAAGGAAAAGAAGACCCTTAACCTTTGATACTTCTTTTGTCAATTACGAATTCGTAAACTATTTGTTAACTAAAGCCTTTATTAACTTTTACGAAGCATTTGAACATACGTACTATATCAAAACGTATTTGAACTTTTCAAAAAGATAGCGAATATGTATAAGATTGTATGTAAAACATCACGAAAGTCTATGAATATGTAAGCACATGAAAATTTCTGTTTTATAAGCAACAAAGACCCAAGTGTCATGCAGTATTTTACTTTTCACAAAATAATGCATATTATAGGTGACCTAGAAGACACTTTCATGAAATTTAAAATGATTGACGTGTTGCTAAAATCTCGTATAGGCTTTTACTACCAGGCGATACTTGGTTGAAATAATACAAAACATTGAAGAAATTGCGGATCGGTTCGTTATATTCCCATGGTAACTTTTTGTGTTTGATTGAGAGAAAGTAGACTGAACATCAAAACTAGCATTACCCTTGAAAGAGCATTGGTGCTATTATGGGAACAGTACGTGTGAAAATATTTTGAAAATATCAAGTACTTAAAATGCGCAGTTTAGCATGCGTGTTCAGAATTCATCATAAAAACATGTTTAAGTTATTTGATAATGAACAGTCGGCAAATATCTTGGCATGTTTTTACATATTTTAAGAAACATTTAAGATGTCGTTTATGAATGCAACATATCATAATTTTGTATTATAAATCGACTACCATACAGTGAACTTTGTATCCAAACATGTGAAATTTAAATTTTTTGCGCAGGTACAACTGAAATCGCAGACAGCAATCGAAAGTATAACCCAAGCGTAGGTGTACGAGTTTGGCTCTTGACCTCCATTTTAAACACCTTTGTTGTTCACATTTTAGTGCTAGTAAAAGCTGTCAGTAAATCCGTGCCAAACGTGAATTCTTTAACTCCTTAGTAGCTTTTGTGTGTCTAAAAATGGTATTGTTTCTGTAAACAATATTTGAGCAGTCATTTTCAATTTCATTCACATTCATTTTTTCTTCAGAACCCTTTATATAACAGGATGTGAAGCATTCATTTTTTTGATATATAGAAACATGTTTGAATAGACATTTAAATTTCTTTTAAGGATAAAAGCTTTATTCTTTGGTCAAAAGAGTACATGTATTTTTACTATTTAATACTTTGTCATAAAGACTCAATTTTTGCTCTTACTATTGTCATTTTATATTAAGCTTAAAGCAATACTATAAACTTTTTAAAATGAAGTGCCCCCTGTCACCCATGACTTTTAATATGTTTTAGCTTATTTGGGTGTGTTTTGAGTAAATATTAATACCCTCTAAAATAATGATTTTGCTTAAATATGCTTACTTTTTCTGTTATGGCCATTTGTTGAATTAAATTCGCGATCCCGAATTTAATTCCATATGTACTAATATAGGAAAGCATACATGTGCTTTTTATTTATTTTTCAGTGGCAACACAATTTTATGACCAAACACACTTGAAAACGCTTTTCGATAGTCACAATCCATAATTTTATGCTGCTTTTACTATAAATCATATTTGACAAAATCTTATAGTATTACTTTAAGTACAAATAAATATAAAAATATTGAATAAGGACAGAGGTTTACTAATGAATATTTAGGATGTATCTATGTAACAAAATTTATCTTATGTTTTATAATGAAGCATGTCGGAAATAAGTCTTATAAATAATTTTCCGATCCATTTTATCAAATGGTGTTATCGATTTTTTTGGTATAAAGAATCAACTTCAACTGCTAAAAATAAAACGTTTTATGTCCTAAAACGGCAAATTTATACAATAAGGACTGAGTCTTAGTTATGAATATTTCCAAAGATTTAGCATAAAAATATCTCCAAACATCTATGTGGTAAGCAAGTAACATTAATTTTCTCCACAAAATATTCGTCCTGATGACTTTTTAGTGCGCAAAGGGTTAAAAGTTTCTCAAGACGTAGTGAATCGTTCTGCACCATTATGTGTTCCCTCTTGAGCCTAAGGGCCTAGCATTAGGGTTTGTCGTTAAGCGCGCTCATGCGAGCCGCGCTATGGAGCCAAAGCGACGGCTAGGATATGACAACAATTCGGTTTATGTCTGATAAATTGAGCTATAAGCAGTGTCAAAATTGTCGTATGAAATGGTGGATATTGACCGTGAAGACAAGCAACATTAACGCAGTCTAAGTACAGAATTTAAAGAAAACTTAATTATGTTAAGGGAAAAACGTCTTGGGGGAAAATACACACACGGCTAGTATGAAAAAGAAAGACATGACATGTTCATTATTTATACCGCATATAAAGATATCTTATGAGTCAGGCAAGTTTGTGTTATAACAAATAATAAAGTCCATAAAGAAATTAACAAAAAGCTATCATGATTTTATATCTATTTTAGAACTCGAAGTCCATAAAGAACTTAACAAGAAGCTATCGTGATTTTATGATTTTTTTGGAATGCTTAACTTTATCAAAGGATTTGAATGTATAATCATTTGAAGGTGATGATGTCGTTTAAAAAATCTCCTTGTAGGACGATGGTTAAAACGATGACATTTACGATGATAATACGATTTAAGAAACAAACATTTTTCTAAGGTCACAAGAGCTCATTCTGAATAATCAGAAGTTGTGCACTTTCAGACAAAGATGGCGCTGTTTGCGAAATTTGAATCACTCAGACTGTTGTGGCTGATGATTACCATAATTCACTACACGAATTTTAATCACATTTTGCGTGTTTTATTTCAATATTCCTGCTTTTCTATGACGTTCCAGAATGATCCCATGAGTTTATAAAAGTTTATAACGTCTCTATTTACGCAATAATTTGGGTTAATAGAATAACAGACTTTACCAACTGTTTGACATACGAGTTGTTCTAAGTGTGAAGTATAAAGAATCTGTAGCTAAAAGAAAACAGTTATCTTTTGAGAGAGCAATTATTACTTCCGAACGGTCATGTTTAGCCCAATTCTGGTTTCTAGTTTCTGTTTTATAATGATCCTTAACTTTCTAAAACATATGATATGTGAACCATAAAACCAATAGAGTGAAATATAAAGAACATACATTTTTGGAAAGAAAATTTCACAAAAAAATCTATTCAAAGCATCAGATTTTTGACTGATAATTTCTCTTTTGAGAAATGCACCCATAATTCCAAAAATAAGAAAATATCTATCGATTTAAACGACTTAAAAGGCATTTAAATCGATAATTTTTCTAAACTTTCTGATTATTTTATTTTATTTTTGGTTTTCACAAAAACTGCCAGAAGTGCCCAAAAATGCTAAAATAACGTTTTTTTGCCTATTCGACCAATCTTTTTAAAACTAACAAAATAATAAAAAATCCCTTTAATTATCGCTATATATTCTAACATATTTTTAGAAGATTTCTAGCGAAAACAATATTTTTCTGGACTGAAGAATTTTGTGAGATTTTTCAAAGATTAAGATATCGATTTAGATTTTGAAAAGTGTAGCTTGCCTATTTTTATCAATAAATGATCAACTCTCTCTACCAAGTTTATACTTGAAATAGACTTAAAAATGACAATAAACAAAGAAATAAAAAAGCAGTAGAAATGCTCTGTAGCTACGGGTATTTTACCTAAAGGCTAATATCTAATCCTGATGATTACATTGTGACATTTAATATTTCATGGCGGGTGAAGATGAGTGATGACTCTGACACGTTACGCAGCCAGTAACAGCAGCCATCAGAACTCAACATCAATATCACCATCCTGACTTTAACACATACTACTCACACATTCTGAAGCACCATACAGAGTGTCTCAAAAAATATATGTCACATATTAGACTCGTTATGATATCAAAGTGGTAGTATACAGGGTGTTTCATTAAAAGTTTTTGTATGTAGGGTGTTTCACATACTACTCAAAAAATTCTAGCCCATATATACAAGGTGTTTCAAAAATTATATCTCAAATATTCGACTCTTTATACAGGGTGTTTCATAAATGTTTATCAGAACTCAACATCAATATCACCACCCTGACTTTAACACATACTACTCACACGTTCTAGTCCTTTTGATATTGCTGTAGCACCATACAGGGTGTATCAAAATTACATGTAACACATTCTGTTGGATAGTGGATGTTTCATAAATGTTTATCAGACCTCAACATCAATATCACCACCCTGACTTTAACACATACTACTCACACGTTCTAGTCCTTTTGATATTGCTGTAGCACCATACAGGGTGTCTCAAAGATGTTTGTCACATATTCGACTCTTTATGATACCAAAGTGGTAGTACTATAAATAAAGGTGCTTCATTAATTCAGTTTCAGTTTATTTTCGTTAATGTTTATCAGTCCTACACATCAATATCACCACCCTGACTTTAACAAATACAACTCACACATTATAGTCCTTATCATAACGCTGAAACACCATACAGTTTGTCTCAAAAAGTATATGTCACATATTCGACTCTTTATGATATCAAAGTGGTAGTATACAGGGTGTTTCATTAATGTTCATCAGAACTCAACGTCAATATCACCAACCTGACTTTAACACATACTACTCACACATTTTAGTCCTTTTGATATCGCTGAAGCACCATACAGGGTGTCTCAAAACTTACATGTCACATATTTGACTCTTTAAAGTTTATGATATCAAAGTGGAAGTATACAGGGTGTTTTATTAATTTTCATCAGACCTCAACATCAATATCAGCACCCTGACTTTAACACATACTACTCACACATTCTAGGGCTTTTGGTATCGCTGACGCACCATACAGGGTGTCTCAAAACCTATATGTCAAATATTCGACTGGGTGTTTCATAAATGTTTATCAGGACTCAACGTCAATATCACCAACCTGACTTTAACACATACTACTCACACGTTCTAGTCCTTTTGATATCACTGAAGCACGATACAGGGTGTTTTAAAAAGTATGTATCTCACATATTCGACTCTTTATGATATCAAAGTGGTAGTATACAGGGTGTTTCATTAATTCTCATCAGACCTCAACATCAATATCGCCACCCTGACTTTAACACAAACTACTCACATATTCTAGTCCTGGTGATATCACAATAGTAGAATACGGGGTGCCTCGAAAGTAATGTCACACATTTGACTTCTCATGTTATCAAAATGGTAGTATACAGGGTGTTTCATTAATTCTCATCAGACCTCAACATCAATATCACCACCCTGACTTTAACACAAACTACTTACATATTCTAGTCCTAGTGATATCACAATATTAGAATACGGGGTGCCTCGAAAGTTATGTCACACATTTGACTTCTCATGTTATCAAAATGGTAGTATACATGGTGTTTCATTAATTCTCATCAGACCTCAACATCAATATCACCACCCTGACTTTAACACAAACTACTCACATATTCCAGTCCTAGTGATATCACAATATTAGAATACGGGGTGCCTCGAAAGTTATGTCACACATTTGACTTCTCATGATATCAAAGTGGAAGTATACAGGGTGTTTCATTAATGTTCATCAAAACTCAACATCAATATCACCACTCTGACTTTAACACATACTACTAACACATTCTAGTCCTTTTGATATCACTGAAGAACCGTATAGGGTGTCTCGAAAATTAAAAAATACTAAAATCGTAGACCCAAAACAATCAATGTACTGGTCATATTTTGGAGTAATCATGTTTTTAAGCGATTACGAAGTTTCCTAAACTTGGACCAGTGGTGTTCAGAGTTTGTTTTCTTGGCACGAGCTGACGAACTTCAGAATCAATCCAACCAGGGGTAGTGCTATCCGTAATTTTGATTTTAGGAATGTTTTTATGATCACAAAAAACTTACATGGTAAATCATAATATCATCAGTATATTAAGATTATAATATCACATTAGTAGTATACAGGGCCCAAATTCATGAAACCCTGATAACTCTAGTTGGCTGCTTAACTCTTTGTCTGACAGGGCCCATATTCATGAAACCCTTCTAACTCTAGTTGGCTGCTAACTCTTTGTTTACCTGTCAAATTTTGACATGTAGACAAAGAGTAAGCAGGCAACTAGAGTTAGCAGGGTTTCATGAATTTGGGCCCAGGTTGTTTCATAAATATCTATATGAAATCGATATCAGCATCCTGTCATTAATACATACATGTATATCACACATTCTACTTTTTGTGACAGCGCAGAAGCGGAATACAAGGAGTCTCATAAATAATATTAGTATTGTCTCAGGCATAATATTGAAATTATAGATCATAGACTATATCACATGTGTATTGTAGTGGTTATTTGTTGTCATGTTTAATAATAACAAAGAGAAAGCAGTTGCAAGGAAAAATAACAACAACAACATTAACAACAATAGTAACAATGTAGCCACAAGACAAGGACAATGATGATAACGAAAATACGCCTTTGTTAGATGCATTTTTTGAGGTATGAGACAGTCGTCTAAGTTTTCATAATGTAATGTGAATAAATTTGCATAATTGTTTAGCTCATTAACATTCATATCCATTTTCTTTTCAGATAATACTATTCCTAGAAACCGATTAGAATCCACAAAATACAAGATGTAAGTTCGTCATGTGAGTGCAAGAAAGTCGTATCTGCAATAGCTGCAATTTTTCATGAATTTGGATTGGACACTGATAACCTCCAGTCTTGAGTCAGTGGCTCTTGACATGGTTCTTCAGGTGACCTGAAAAACCATTTCAAGAACCACTGACATAAGATAGTGGAATTTTGAGGGATTTTTCACATTCTTGTGACAAGTGATAAAATAGACATAGCTCAGGGCAGCCATTGCAGATACGACATTCTTGCACTCATATGACGAGTTGTACTTTTTTTTATAACTTGACCTTCATCTAAATTGCATACAAAAAGATGCACGACTACCGTCATAATTTTGAGTAGTCATTTCCCGCCCTTTCAGACATGCCCCCAACACGCAGACGATATAACATATTTGACGTGTCCAATGAGTTGTACGAACACATCTCACGGTTAAGTATCTCGCCGCAGGCTGTACGTGGCCTGCATAATTGGCGATAAAACTAGTAATAACATAACACAACATACATTTTGGGAAAACAAATTTTGCAGTCAATTAACAAATTTTACTTACGGGATATTTTTAGTTCAATGCCACCGAATATTTTAAGGAAAGGTAACTGTATTCAGGAACATTCACTCAGATATTACCTTCGGCCTATAAAATGTTGCAATATACGTTTTGAAACAAATTCTGCAATCTAATACAGTGTGTCCCAGAAAACACATTGCAATCTATGCGTGTACAATTCTTGGCTTTACTGGATAGTCAGAAAATATGTGGAGGAGTTATTTCATAGTCCATGAAACAGACTTCAATATAACGTTTGTTTCATTTTAATCGGTATTCTAGAACAGACGTTAAGCTTTGTCAAATATTTGGATGTAAAATTTTCTGGTCCAATTTCATGATTTTGTAGGTTCCTCTTGAATGGAGTTCTTTTAATTAATGTCACTTCTCTACTCAAGTTGAGTGGTCATATGGAATGTTTATATGTTATAGAGTGATAATCAGGTGATCGAATGTCTTTGTCATGCTTGACTGATCCATCAACGCCCCTCAATTTACAAAACTTTACAAAAATTAGTTTGTTGTGAACTTGGAATGGTTTCTAGCGGTATATGACATCTTCAAAACCTTTTAAGATGTCATATACCGACTGGGAACCATTCCAAGTTCACCAAAACCCTATGTTAATTGAGGGGCGTTGAAGGATCATTTTGTGCTTTACATAAAAAGCATTCTCTTGCCGCAGTCAAGCGTGACCAAGACATTCAATCACCTGATTATCACTCTATTACAGATAAACATTCCATATGACCACTCAACTTGAGTAGAGAAGTGACCTTGAGCAAGGCGAGGTCAAATCAAATTTGAGCTATAAATCACGTTTTCTAACCCATTTGTGTCATTGCTCCCTTACAGTACATGAGAAAATTGATCGCATTCGGGGTTCCATTTTACACCCAACAAGATTATCTTTCAAATCTGACCAAAGACAACATACGTTTCCAGATATTTTCCTCATAAATTGACCTTCGCACAAAAAAGTGGTTAAAATATTTTTATTCCAACTATATGAGCAATCGTGTATATAAGCAAAATCATGAAATTGGACCAGACAAAAATCTACCCAAACATTTGATAAAACTTTGTTTGTACACTATCGATTGAAGTGAAATAAAGGGTAACTTAGAGTTAAACTTAAAGTTCAATTAATGGACTATAAAATACAACCTATATATTTTCTGACTATCCGTTAAACCTAAGAAAATTACACGCAAAGATTGTAAGGTTGTTGTTTTTAAAGTCAGTACATATTTCTGCTGCAAAGGAGTGAAAAACTAATATAAATTTACTATTACCTCAAAAAGACATGAAAAATAAGGAAATATTAAGTTACAAAGATGTTTATCAGTCTTTTTAATTATTGTCATCATGAATTTATACAATTAGTAAGTTCTATTTAAATCATCATAAAATCATTTGCATGAAAATATTACTAAAAAACGTTCGCGTTGTCTCTCCACACAACATGTTTTATTGTTTGATTTTTGCTTGTTTGTTTGAATGTTTGCTCATTTATCCTTTTTTTTTGGGCAAATTGCTGATATTCAATTATTTTTTTTCTTTATTTCTGAAACAACTTATTTCAATAAGGCTGAAAGAAGCACCTATATAATGGAGAATTCAGCATGTCTAAGGCCAATCATTTCTAAATTTAAAACAAAAAACTGTCACTGTTACTTTGATTTATTGTTTTTGTTATATCGATACGAAATTATTTTTGTTTGTTTCAAATATTCTTTTCCCGCCCTTTCAGACATGTTCCGAGCGCGCAGACGATATAACATATTTGACGTGTGCAATGAGTTATAAGAACATATCTCATGGTTAAGTATCTAACTGCGGGCTGCACGTGGATAGAATATTGCGCGGTAAAACTAAAAACGTATATAAGGATATTTGAAATGTGTTTTGTAAAATATTGTAATTTACTTAAGATGTTTTGACGACGTTAGTGATGTGTAATGTTTGCATAGGTTAAAAAAATGTCATTTTTCTAAATTAATTTGGTTAATATGGGATGTTTCAAAATCTGTTTTGTTTTTTAGAATCTATAAACATATCTCTAGCATCAAGCATCATGTTTAAATTTTAGAAAATTCCAAAAATATTAGTCAATTCTTTTTTTCGATCTACTCTGTGGATATCGCATTGTGTATTGAAGGGCAGGTATGCTTACAAAAACTGACAAAAACATTTGTTCATCGAGTTAATTTAAAGTTGAGACCTGAATATGGGGATAAATAACTAATATCATATGCCTTGCGTTGTCATGAAAGAAAAGGAGCGCCAATTTCTGTCACTTTATAGAATATGCAACACCACTTTGTCTCCTAAATACCATCCAAATTCGCTGTCGAAATGGTTATGTAATTATCCGGGTTGCAGCAGCATACACACAGCTTACAGTTATTGTTTAACACTTGAGTGCTGTTTACGAAGAGAATTCAAATAATATGTGTCATGAGCCACGTGATTAGTTTGGAACGGTTGCTGAGAAATTGGTCGGATTATGACGTGAACAGATGCAATGGGTCACGTGATTAGTTGGGCCGGTTGCTGGGGAAATTGATCGGATTAAGACGTCAATAGATGCAATGAGTCACGTGATTAGTTGGGCCGGTTGCTGGGGAAATTGATTGAATTATGACGTCACTTCCACTGTTCCACAGCAAATTGTAAATATTGACATCTTTTCGTCATCATTGCCCTAAAAAGCAATCGTCATAATTCTTGTAAAATCACATCATGCACAATTATAAAATGAAACAAATACTTCTATTTACTTCTTCGTAGAATGTTGGATGTACATATATTCAAACTAATTAGAAGATACTACCTTTAGTTATGAAAGAACATTGATTACCATTTACATGGAATATTCTGAATAATTGAAGATTACTTGAAAACATTTTGTGATAACAAAGACTAATAGTTGACCTGTCATTAACTTGACCTGAATGCTTGGCATACAGACGAGAGTAAAAAGTTGCATCTTAAGCAATCTGTTCAAAAATAAATAAATAAATGAACTAACTAACTAGCTAACTAGCTAACTTGCTAACCTGCTAACTTAATAACTTAATAACCTAATAACTTAATAAAAATAACTAACTAAATAACTAACTAAATAAATGAATAAAAAAATAAATAAACTAACGAAGCATGTTGCTTAAATTAGTGAAATAAAAAAATGATCTGCAGCTTTGAAATTTGTTATTTGTCAATTGAAAACCAGTTATACATTGGGGGATTCTTTAATGCTTCAAAATGTACTTAGGTTCACATTCCCATGTAATACCTAAAACTCTGAGTTTGAGAACCCATACCCCTTGCCTAACATACACCCCAACCCTCACTACACACATCCCCAAACACTCCCACCCCAGAGATATCTTCAGTACATCATATGAAGACGCAAACCTGCAATAGTCATAAGCTAGAAGAAGCTCATACCTTATGAATATTTATATACTAGTATGTTCCTAAGAGCTCTCAGTTTTATTTTTAGATATGCAATTTATTTCATAACAGTGTTACTTAATTCACATTAGAAAATTGCTTCACGTAAAAAAGAAATTACCAAACATTCAATACTCTGTACCAGTGTTATGAAATCTTATTCCTTGTCCCAGATAGCAAATACCGCATTCAAAATGTGCTAGAGTTAACTTTGACCTCAGTTATGTAATTGTTGCAAAAACGTGCATTTCAACAGAGATGTAAGGGGGGCTTTGAAATATAAACATCAATTAATCTTATGATGAGTATACGCAATTATAAAACAGTTAGTATGTACATACTAGTATGTTGTGCAAGTATATAGGCCTGCTGCTTTTAGTTATAAAAGAGCATTGTTCGTCTGCTCATTTTTGCAGGAATTGACCAAGGTAAAGGTAGTAGCTTGCACGTAAATTGAAATCCACATACTTTTTCTTACTTTTAATACGTTAAATTTATGAAATGTCGATTTTTCCATTTTATAATAGGTGGTAATGGCGGCCATTTTAAATTTTCAAAATGGCCACCAAATTTGAAATATGCAAAATTGACTCCCATCTGTGAATGATTCAGCATATAATTCTCTTCAATTATGCCAAATTTCCTGCTTTTATACCAACCGCACAATTTCACCAAAAATATCCCCAAGTAGAGGTAGAATTGTTATTGAGTTAACAAAGCAGTAAACATGAATCATAGAAGACACTTATATTCAACGTCCAATTTCTGTTAAGGGGGCCATTCACCTTGGACTACTGTATTATGCACCCTTTTCAAATAATTGAACATAACATCACTATTTTATGTCATATTTAATTCAAACTTGGTATACTATATGATACCTTAACATTTACTTTTGTTTTTGAAAATTACCTTCAACTGTGACCTTTGACCTTGATATTTGATGCTAAAATTTTCAAGAACAAAAGAAAATCGTAAACATGTTATATATACCAAGTTTTAATTAAATATGATATATAATAGTGATGTTGTGATCAATTATTTAAAAAGATGCATATTACTGGAGTCCAAGGTGAATGGTCCCTTTAAACAAAACCCCATAATAGAAGCTTGTAGAAGATACTCCTTCAGTTTTGAAGAAAAAACATTGATTATCTGCTTTCTGCATGTATCTCCCAAAGTAAAAGAAGTTATCTTGCCTATAATATGAAAGGCACTTAATGCGTTTTTACTTTGTAGGGCAGATATTTTGTATACATTTTGGTAAATGAATCTACTAATTCTTAACCAGGGAAATGACTTTTAAAGGTAATGACAGACTATCATTAAGACTGTCAATGGACACTCCTTCTATATGATTTTCATATTCTCTTAAATGCCTTGTAACAATTACTTAAAAATAAGAGAAGAAAGGGATTTGAAAACAATGACATTGTTGTCAAAATTAAAGATATATTCTCTTTGGAACTTGAAAATTTGCAGTGCAGAACTTTGTAGGGCATATATTTTGCAAAGGGATCCACTAATTCTTTACCATGGAAATGACTGTTACAGGTAATGGCAGACTATCATTAAGACTGTCTTGGACATTCCCTCTATTGTTTTCAATTCCTTTCAAATGCCTTGTAACAATTACTTCAAACACTGAGAAAAAATGATTTTAAAACAATGACATTGATGTCAATATAAAGGTATATTCTTTTTGGAAGAGTACTGATAATGAAATCCCCTGCGGTATTTTGCATGTACCAAACAATTTATGTATTCAAATGATTTGTGGATAAAGATCTTAGCCAGTTTGGATACATGGTATTATCTGTT
>JXSR01S054118.1:4230-15051 GCA_000969725.1 Ophiothrix spiculata | reverse complement strand
ATTTGGGCTTCCAACCAAGCTAGAAATAACATTTTTTTTTTTTTAAATGACCTAGGAATTGGAATTTTAATTTTAAACATCCACTCGCATGTTGCGTCTTTTTTACTTTTTTTAGGATTTTGGCCAATTTTTTGATTTTCATGCCAAATAAGGTCAAAAATTCACTTTTTCCATTTTTGGTCATTATGAATTTTAAAATCCTAAAAAGTAAAAAAGACGCAACATGCAAGCGGGTGTTTAAAATTAAAATTCCCATTCCTAGGTCATTTTTTCAAAAAAATGTTATTTTTAGCTTGGTTGGAAGCCCAAATGGCCAAAAAATGTGTTTTTCATGATTTTCTCAAAAAATGTGATTTTTGGTCAAAAATCAACATCACTATCATGTTCCTTGTGAAAATTCCTTTCTGGAAATGTATACTTTTATAAACTTTAAGCACTTTGTTAAAAAGTTATGGTACAAAATAAATTTGCAAAAATGTAACATTGAGTGAGGTGCTTACACCCCTTAAATCAAATTGGCTATTTTGATTTTCGTTTTCTTAAATATCAAAATAAACAAATGCGCAAATATATGACGTCAAAACGAAATTTGCGCGTCCAATAGGAAACAGACTTGGTTTGTTTGTTTTTTGCCTGACCAAGGATTATGGAGGCAGCCATGTTGAAATGGAAAATCCAAAATCTTGGGGTGCTTGTTGTTTCTCACATGTAATACTTCCTCCCGGGGGGGGGGGGGACTCAAGTTTGGTTTTGGTAGGGGTGTGCCGCTGGGAAATTTGAAGTACCACCCATGCATATACCAATTTTCAAGAAAAAGGGACCCATCCATATACCAAATGCCCCAAATTTTGAGTTTAAAGTTATACAAAAATTGAAATTTACACTAATTTGGCGAGAATTTCGAAAAAAGTCAAAATTTGCACCATTTTGGCGCAAATTTTAGAAAATTTTGAAAAACAGACCATCAAAATACCACATTTTGCAAAGAAAAAGGACCCATTGGCATACCAGAGAGCCTGATTCTGCTACCCAAATTTGCGGCACATCCCCGTAATCACTTTTGTACTAAGTACCCCCCCCCCCGGGTACTTCCTTTCCCACTTGCTTCAAATGGGACTTTTGAAAGAATACTGAATTAGCAGACCTCATCCATATTTTGCATTTCAGATGTGTATATCGCGCCTAACACCATTCATGACAACAAAAATATCCCATTGGAAGCAAGGTATGATAAGTACTAGATGGACCTCACAAGCGAACACAAAGTGTGGGCCTACGGTGCTCGCTTGTAAGGTCCATCTAGATAGACTAGGATTGATAGGAAGGTCCTGATGTCTTCTTTTACTTCACCATTCCCCTTCCCGAACCAAAGTTCATAATCACTAGGTAATTTTGAACATTGCCTCTGTAAATTTGCATTTGTTAGGATTAAATTCTACAGGTGTTTCATGGTCATTGGCATTATACATCTTAACACTTAATACTATCAAGAAAGATAATCTTATGTAAAATGTAGAGATACTTCAATCCTGACATGACAGCAAAGCTTGCGAGTATGTATACATCACATTGTATTCACTGCTGCATTATCTCTTTGCATGCTGATGGTGTTCTCGCATCTATTTAAATCATATGTTTGACTTGAGTATTCTTTACCATCTAAGTTACTTCAAAGTAGAATACTGCATATTATATAAGGTACATTCATATATTCAGGGATCTAGCTAGTAGCAGTTACATAATAGTGGAAAACAGGAATAGCAAAAAAGAGTGTTTTGCAAGATGATATTTTATGCAATATCACATCAGGTGCTGAATGAATCCGGGGAGGGGGTACTTCATGGAAAGGTGGGTATATGAATCCGCGGCCAAGAACGGTTGCATTTTTGACCTCCCAGGTTAACCAAAGGCCCCTCAAAATGTAGTGGGAAAAATGTTGTCCCCTGGGTCTCATTTTTTCTGTCACTCCGGGCGCAAAAATTCAGGAACCATGGGGTAAAAATCAGCCGGCGCCCGCTTAAGGAAAGCTTGATCGTCAAATAAAATGTTAGATAAAAATCACACAACTTCACTTGAAGTAGCAATGGCCACGCTATATATCATAACTGTCAAGAATGACCCTTTCAATACAGCACACAAGTAATGCGTTTGTTGTGACCTACCATTAAATATAGCATCAACTATTCACATCACACACTAACCTGAGAGAAAATAATGCCATTTATCCTCTATTTTGGGTTGCTATAAAAGCTTGAATGAGAATAAGTAAGAAAACCTGTCACGTCTTATAAATACAGCTGACATCATGCAGCTGACTTGGCTGTACAAAAAGAGTATTCTTTACCACCTACTCAAGAGTTTCAGATTTTACAGTTTGATTTCATTTCTACATCCTTAAACTTATCTTGTACATAATAATTTTCTATGAGTCTTCTATATTGTAGAATAATACAATCTTATTCATTTTAATACTGCATATATGCCTTACAAGTGTTCAACCATAAAACAATCATCTATCTACCCATATCTATAAAGTTGACATACCAAGTTCAATAAGACTTGGCATTAGCAGGGAAGTTAGCGCAGTGTAATTTCCCTCGCTTTGCACCAATGAGTCCCGGGTTCGAATCCCGATCCCGGCGCTGTATATGTGCATTTGGTTTTCAGTCCATGCTCGCTTCCGCAGGTTTTTCTCCGGGTCCTATGCTTTTCCTCCTTCATTAAAACTGAATATTAAAGAAAGATCTAGGACCCCAATGGAAATAAGCTTCATTAGGGGCTTTCTTGGGTTATCCTTGGCTATCAGCCTAAAGAACTCTTTCTTTCTTTCTTTTTTTATTACCTGAAAATCAAAATTCATCCATTTTGGGCTAATCCGAACAACATACATTGAACAAGTACCATCCCAAAATGATTTATCAAAGCAGCTTGGGCGTTTATGAATATGGTAACTCATACGCTTTAGTGGTATTGACTTGATATTTTAATGTAACATATCCACATTCTTAGAAAACAATCTATAAATCAGAGATAAAATAAATCAGGGATAATCATTGTGTTTTTTCACCGCCGTCATCATTTTCATCATCAAAATCCTTAAAGCATGTAACTAACTTATAAAACAAATCCTGGTTAACTTCCTACCAAAAATAGACAACAAATGCCTAATTAAAGGGATTGCACATCATCCCGATTATGAAATTTCGCTTTTTCCCAACCCATGACAATTTTCTTGTTGTTATAGGAACAGGCAATCCCTTCAATTAATTTTCACAGAAAATATGTGACACACTTGAAGATGACAGTCTTGGCCTTGGGATACGATGACGACGTACTTATGGGTCACATAGCACAGTTTTTAAGCATAATAAGTAATAACCACAGTGTTGATTGTTATTTGGAAAGGCTTTGTTTAAGTTGAAGTTATCTACATTTAAGATAAAGCTTGCCCATGCTATTAGATGAGACATTCGGTTATTTTACGATATCTTATGAGGCTGTTTGTCTGTATTTCAAGGGATTTAAAAAAAGCTTTATCAATATTTGCAAAAACTAAAATCAACACAATCATGTAAAGGACCTCTATCTTGAAAGAAGGGCAAGAAGGGCAACTTTTTTCGGTTCCCTTTCATTCCCATTGATGACAATTCTATCCACCCTTCAGGATTAGGATCAATTTCAAAAAAGAAGCCTTTGGCATTAATTTCAGACATAATCAGTAAGAGTCTTGAGTGATGCTTTTAATCAGAAGTCTTTGTTTCGAAACTTGGTGTGGCTTGCTATCTACTGCAGATAACACTCACATGTCCACTTTGTGAGGATTATACAGATACCTGATGAAACAAAGCTTTTGAGGTTAATTAAGACATGAAGGGTAATTATGTCCCCTGGACACTAAAACAAGAGCTTGGCTGATGCTGCATTAGTCATTTTAAGTTTGAAGCAAGTGAATAGTAAGGGTACATTACATTTAACTATTTTAGTTTAAACATTTTAATATTATTTACCTTTTTCAGAAAAGAAATGATTGGAATGTGGCCAAATTTCCATCCATTATCTAGACAATAATAACTGTGCACCATCTATTTTTCGGTCATTGTGTGAATTCTGAGGTGATTGTTTTGGATCGATGTATTTTTGAATAATACCTAGGTCCAAAACAATCACCGACGGATTCACACAATGACCGAAATATAGATGGTGCAAAGTTATTATTGTCATTAATAACCGGTCTTTTGACATTTTTAATGCCTTAAGTGTAGTTTTATGAATAAATATTATAAAAATAACTTATTTTGTACCCAAAGGTGTACTTATCCCTATAAGATAATTTTGATCAGTCCAGGCATGACGATCATCGCGTAATATGACAAACGCATATGGGGGGTGCTTGATATGCGTTTTATGAGAAAACGCATTAAGTGCTAAATGTCATCACAAACGCTGTTCATTATAAGAAGTCATTGTTACCTGATAATGACCGCGCAGTTGTTTGCGTAAACGTAGAAATAATCTTATCAGATTGGATCGCGTTAATACGCAGGTTATTATTACACAATGAATGAATAGTAGGCCTACATTAAATTTTCACACAATGAGATGGACTTGGATTTCATGTATGTGATTAGGCATATATGTGTCTGTGAAAAATGGTGGATTGACCTTTATTAAATAATTTAAGTAAAATAGTAATACAAAGCCTAAAACATACTTTAAAACTCCCTTCAAGATGGTTGCTATATAAGAAATTTGCTGAAGTGGTACAGCCATATATTATAAAATAAAAGCTGGGTGAAGCAAATCCTCATCTTATATTTTCTTGAACTGCGGGGAGTGGGTTATAGCGCAGCGGTAGTTCCCTTGCTTTGCACCGAGGTCCTTAGTTCAATTCCCACACCCAGCGCTTTATGTGCATTTGATTTTTTAGTCCATGCTCGCTTCCACAGGTTTTTGTCCGGTACTCCGGTCTCTCTTCTGTATTCAAAACTGGATTTAAAAAACATCTTGGAGCCCAGTTGAAGATATGCTTCCTTTAGCATACTTGGGTTTCCTTGGCGAAAGCCTAAACAAGATTATTACTGCTGTCTCATATCAAATGAGCACGTTATAATAACATGATGTACCTTATCTACAGGAGGGGATTTGTGGTAAGTATCATTTCCAAGAAATACAAATTATGAAATGATAAAGAAGTTCAAGACACTTCAACATTTACTTGTACCTTGATCAATGTTGACAAGTCAAGGTGTAATGTATATGATGCTTTTAAAGAAATTGCACTTACCTTATTTTAATAAAGGGAGACTTCATCAGCAAACACAAACTATGATTCTGAAAAGATAAAAACGGAGAATGATTTATTAAATCTGACATACATAGGATGTATCTAAAAGATTTTTTTTTTCACCAGAAAATTTGTCTATTTCATTTATGCAGATATATATTTGATAATTCAAAATCTGGAACAAAAGTACTTTCATGTTTTTTAAACATGATAAAAATTGTAATTTAAATGGTTTAACTCTACAGTGCAACTCAGAAGTACAATTCCAACTTTTAAGCAAGTTAGTGCATAAATATCATCAAAGGCATTCACAGTTGCACAACAATATATAAAGCAGCAATGCAGCTAATTTGTGCATCCAAATTTTATGGATTAAGGCACATTTTCACACAAAAAGCCAAGAATAGTTTGGATCAGGGATTCTCAACTAGCGGCGCACGCGTCAAATTCGGCGCTTATACAGTTACAGATTGGTTTGGATCCTAAAAGAAATGCAAGCAGATGATACCTTTAATTGCAATGATGAGATGAAATTGACAAGAAATGATGCGATCCCGAGCTGGGCCTCTCACTTCAATTTCCTAACCTTGCAAACATCACCAGAAACTATGCAAAAACATTCAATGACGAAAAGGTTAACTTGTGAATAATACAGCAGCAATACTGCTATTAGTTAATTAAATGATCTCTTGCAATACTCTTCCTGAGTATATTCATCTTTGACTGGTCACAACAGACTACCTGTGGCTCTCTTGTTTTATTCTACAAAAACCTTGGGAGGGATCACAAACTTACATCAACATTTACAAAACACTTTTCACAACTTATAATCAAAATAACAGAAAAAATGATCTTCTAGTTTGTGCTTGTCACAATTTTTTTTTCAAATATTCAATACTAGGCCAGGGGGACAAGGGAACAAATTCCTCCTCCCTCTCTCCCTCTCTAAGGAAGGGTATGCCTCCTCCCTCTCTCCCTCTCTAAGGAAGGGTAGGAAAAAATGTTGTTTGCCCCTCTTACAACAATGCCGCTCCTGTCCTACATTGAGTTGAGATTCCACACCAAACATTTTTGACATTATCACAATATCATAAAAATCACAACAAGCAATTAATCTTGCAACCAGCTAATCATGCAACCACTGCAGAATTCTGCACCGATATCCAAGTTTCAATATGAATTCACCCAGATATCCATCAAATCATTACAATCTCATTTCAATTTCTCTCAAGCTAGGCCACTGACCCAATTATTTACCTGCCAACTGCTGACAAATATGATAGAGAGACGTGATCTGAGAAAACATGCCACACATCTCATCCTACAAGTTTCTCAATTCGATTCGTCTGCACTATGTTTTATGACCTGATATAGGCTTAAAAATAAGTGCATTGTGGTTTTAACATTTGACAGTTTTCCCATCCCTGGAAAAACATCCTATAGTAAAATCTACATGTTATTTATTCCACACATCTCCACAGGTCACATACCACTGTGCACACAAATAAAATAAGTTATATGTACGGTGCGACATGTGGTGGGTTTATCATTTTGCATCACATGGATTGTGATTGAAAGCATTACTTCAATCGTAATTTCAAATTTAATTTTCAAATATTGATTACGGATCAAGTTCATCGTCCTCGCTCTGTTTGTTCCGTACTAATGCCTCCATATACTAATCCCGATTCCTATATTAAATATCAGACGATTTCATCGGCAGTCAGCAATATTTTATGTAACGTATTGCAAATGAAGTTTAATATTGCTACGGATTTAATATCACTATTTATAGTTATGAATTCAACAGATTAATAAATTGATCATGAAAAAAATAATTCCATTATGACACCTACTTACGGGTTTCATTATGGTACAATTGGTAAAATTTCAAAATTAAATTTCAATCCTCTTCTCAAAAAAATAAAATACAATTTAAAAGGGCTTAAAGAATCATGGCAAATAATTGCATTTATATGGATAGGGGAAAATTTAGATTGCTTTGCCACAAATAAGCATTACTTTTTGAAACCATTCCTCAAACTAACTGAAATAAATTTTTAAGGTGTCTGGTCCACATGTACCAGTACGCGCAAGTTTCCAAGTTGGTAAGTGCCGCAATACGCATGCGCACAAGTACTTTTGTGAAAAAATTGACGAAAATTTTTGGGCAGATTTTTTGAATCATCACTAAATAATGTCACTTTTGCCACATTTCCCATAGACCATACTAATTTTTTCCCAAAAACCTCAAAAAATGCTGTTTTTAAACCGACTCGTATTTAAAAAATTGGTTCAACATCGATAAAATATCATTCATGCCAATTTTTACTAGAAAATTTAGGGCAGATCTATCATGGACCAGACACCTTAAGAAATTATATATAGAAAAAGAATTTCACACCAAAGAAAACAAATTCGATGGAAAGTAGCAGTACCTAACAAAACAGTTGCAATAACATGCAGAACTTAAACAGGTTGAATATCTGCAATGGCATCTATATAAATGGAGTGGCAGGAAAGGCAGTTTGCCCCCTACTCATCGACAGACAAAAACTTAAAAAAAAATAATGAAAAATATAAGAAATTTTAGTAAAATTTGGGGGAAAAACTCGAAAAACATTTGTTTTTAAATCAGAAAGAGAGGGAAAGGAAATTTGTATGAAGAACAGAGGAAAATAAGAGACAAAATTAAAAGACAATCAGGAACAAAATGACTCCTCCCCTCCCTTTCCAGAAGAGTCCGGTATTCTACTGGCTGTCGGACAAGTTTTAATTCCAACATAAAATCTGTTTACACCTGTATGTTATTATTGATACCAATCCTATCAGACTAAATAAGTTTTCTATTCTTTCCCTGGTGAGATTTCTGGGAATCATCCTATTCTTACAAATTCCAAATGCCAGTCTTTGGTTTTCACACAGAGCGGAAGCCTCCTGGCAAGTCTGAGTGGATAGTATTTTTGAGTGTGGGCACGTTCATTATCACTCTTTTATTTGAACGTATCCTCAGGACCTGTTCACAACAAGATAGCTTGGTCCATTAGGTGCAAATTGAGGAGGTAACACTTAGTGAGAAATATCTATGACCAATGAATGCGTTGAACTCATCTAATGGAACACATCAACATTCAGAAACCAGGTGCCTCAAAATATCTGTGACCAAATGTCTTGAACCCTTTGATGGAATACATCAACATTCGGGTTTCATTTTGGACAAAGTTGTCTGATAGATTTCTTTCTGTCTGTATAGTAACATGAGGCAAGATCAATCTCTTTGTTTTCTTTAGAAAAGTAGTTCAATGGTTTTTGCAGAGGATGGTCAGAGGTATATTGAGAGTGTATTGAGCTTCAAGGTAGGCATGGCTTAATGATAATAGTGGCGAGTGGAGAAATTCATTATCACTTTCTCTCACTCAACCAATATTTTTAAAGGCAGGCATAGCTCAATAACATGTTTGATGAGTGAACAATGGGGCAATCTACACGGAGTGCTGATCCAGATGCAAACACATCTCAGAGATGCGCATCTCCAAGATCCGCATCTCAGTAGACCGCTTGCACGTCCACGTCCACTGAGTGCTGTGCAGCAGATCCGGATCTGATGCCCGTGTAGCACAGTCATCTGCAAAGTGATTTACGGAGATGCGTTTTCATCCGGATTTGCACTTCCGTGTAGATTGCCCCACTATTGGTTCATTATCACTTTTTCAACCAATTTTAGAGGCAAAGGTTTAAGAAGGTATGCTTTCCTCCTATAATGTTCAATAACTTCTTTTAGACAATTCTGGGATATTGAATGCATTCTCCTCTTTTTCAAATTCCTTTTCAGATTCCCAATCCCCTTCCAAGTGGTTATGTAACTTTGTTTATTTTTCCGTATTGGAAGCAATAGAGACACAGTAACCTTCTGAGCTCACAGACAATTTTGCATAGATGTATATAATTAAAACTATGGTCTACGGGGAGCTGGTTGGTGCAGCGGCAGTTCCCTCGCCTTGCACCAATGAGGTCCCGGGTTCGAGTCCCGCACCCGGCGCTTGATGTGCATTTGGTTTTAAGTCCATGTTCGCTTCCGCAGGTTTTTCTCCTAGTACTCCGGTCTTCCTCCTGCATTCAAAACTGAATTTAAAAACATCTTGGGAGCCCTGTTGAAGGTAAGCTTCCTTTAGCTTACTTGTGGGTTTCCTTGGCGAAAGTCTAAACAAGGTGATTTTTTTTGTATACTTTGTACGAACATGCAGTTACGAACAGTGTTAAGTCCGTCTAGAAGGACCACGGGCAGCGAGCGACGCCCTCACTACTCGCTTAGCTCACTACATGTGATCGCACTAGATGGACTAAACACTGTTAGTAACTGGTCGTACGAAGTATTGTGATCATAGTCTTATGCAAAAGCACATGTAATAAGCTTTCTAAACCTAACCTCACAATCAAATTGGTTTTCAAATGTTATCAATGTTTACAAACAAATGTTATCAAGACATTATTTTGCAAACTGATAAATAAAACCAACAAACCCTATCCTACCATGAAATACTAGTCACTGTGTCACGTTGATGCCCAGGGGAGGTTCTAAAAAAAAAATTGTACGGGGGTGTGCCACGCAGACTTCGCGATAAGGACCGCTCTCTATACCTAAAAAAAGGCAATTTTGCAACCCTTCACCATACCATTTTTCCGCAAAAAACACCAAATTTTTCCATTTGGGCGCATAATGTCTGTGGCAAAAACCGACCCATCGATATACCTAAAATGACGAAATTACACTCCAAAACCGTGGCACATACCCGTATATCAACCTAATGTGAAACCCCCCCCTGATGTCTGTGTATATGGAAAAGTAATCATCTGAATTCAAAGGGAGTCATGCTTTCACTCATCACAGACAATCCAATGGGTTTTGCTTAAGGGAATCATTGCAAATGGAATTCATGGATAAATCCATTTCACTTTCACTACCAATCCTTTAATAAATTGAAGCTTAACCCTGCTATCAGGGTGAGATAAGCTCAGAAAATACAGTATTGCCCTTCACCTTCATTTTATGATATCAATTTCTCAATAGTTTGAAAGGAAACAAACACGATATTGGCAGAAAGGCTTGGCAAATGCGTGCTTCATAACAAAAATAAAAAAACATATGAAAGGGAATTCAAAGAATTGAAACTTCCTGGAAAAATATATAAACAGATTTAACTTGTCTCATTTCAAAATTGAAACACATGGTGCAAAAGATGTCTAATTTAGTGAATCATTTGGTTTGGTACATTATTTTACAAAATGTACTATATATTTGTGACCGTCCATTCCAAACCAGCCATAAATGCCAGCTCATAAGGACAAACACAATTTAATTGTTGTGTTGCCCTCAAGTTGGATTTCTGAAACAAGAGCCACAGGCTCAGTAACCCCTGCACGAAAGCCCGTTAGCAAAAAAAAAATGACTTCAAAGAAGCATTTTTTGAACATTGTTTTGTTTTAAATAGGGCCTATAGAAAATGGTTAAAATCAATATAAAAATCATACACAAACTT
>JXSR01S054113.1:5495-16029 GCA_000969725.1 Ophiothrix spiculata | reverse complement strand
TGATTTTTAAAGCTAATTTATTAGTCTTCAAGAAATTAAAAATATAACCCAAATAAAGGGACCAAATAAAGACTAATAATTTGTTAAAACTACTTGGCCAGTGTGGATAAGAATGAGACGGGTTCGATTGGGGGTTCATTGTATGGTATGAATGAGGTATACATACAGACTTGACATTAAATATGGAATATATTTTTCTGTTTGTTTACATCTTGAATAACCCGCCATGTCTCTGTACACTAGCCATTTAAAGTATTTCCACACTAACACATTATTCAGCCATATCTCACAAGGCGTTTATAAGGAAACTATCTGGAAACTTATGTTGCTTTTGGTTTAAGTGTAAATTTGAGCTACGAATGGGATCAACCCCCTCACGTACAGGGAGAGGCAACAACACTAATGGGTCGAAAAACGTGATTTTTAGGACAATTTTGATTTGATAACACCTGGGTCAAGGTCACTTCACCACTCAAGTTGAGTGGTCATATGGAATGTGTATATGTAATAGAGTGACAAGCAGGCGATTAAATATCCTGGTCACACTTGAATGCGCCAAGAAAATGCTTGGAAGCAAACGAAAAATGATCCTTCAAGGCCACACCAGTTTACAAAAATAGGGTTGTGATGAATGTGGAGTATTTTTATGACAGATTGAAAACCTCTTAAAACCTTTTAAAATGTCATATACCGCCAGGGACCATTCCACTTTTGTAAACTAGGGAGGCGTTGAAGGATCATTTTTCGTTTGCTTCCAAGCATTATCTTGGCGAAGTCAAGCGTGACCAGGACATTTAATCGCCTGCTTGTCACTCTATTACATGTACACATTCTTTATGACCACTCAACTTGAGTGGTGAAGTGACCTTGACCCAGGTGTTGTCAAATCAAATTTGACCTAAAAAGCACGTTCTTCGATCCATATGTGTTGTTACCCCTCCCTGTGCGTGAGGGGTTGATCCAATTCGGAGCTCAATTTTACACTTAACTAGATTACCTATCAGATCTGACCAAAAGCAACATAAGTTTTTAGATAATTTCCTTATAAACGCCTTGTGAGATATGGCTGAATAATGTGTTAGTGCGGAAATACTTTAAATGGCTAGTGTATGTACCAATTTTGGAGGTGTGTGCTTTCTCATGTTTGTAACTACTCCTAAAAACTTCAAACCAAGAGTACTTTCAAGCTCACTGAAGTGACACAGAGACAACAGGAAACTTGAAGGTATAAATAAGGCACGGTTCCCAATTCATGACGGAATGTCTTCCGACATACGAAAGGGCTTGACGCAAGAGCCATGACGAAATGTATCTTGATTCATGACTCACAAATATTAGGAGAAACGCATAACTACCATCTTTTAAGTGGTCTTTATAATGATATAGGCCCTGGCGAATTTATTCTGCATCATTCAATACACTATCATACATTTATCTTTGAATCATAACTAAATAATTGTTTGCATCATGATGCAAGACAATTGCGTCAAGCCCTTTCGTATGACTCAAATGGTTTCGTCATGAATTGGGAACCGTGCCTAACTCGGAAAATTAGGTCCAAAGCCGTACACCGCAATATTAAACAAAGGAAAATGAATATGCCATATTTTCTTTCTTACGTAACCTAGTAATGTGAAACTTTACAGAGTTGATAAACACAATGTTAGTGACCATTTCGGATCCAATCAATATTTCCTCTGTTCTCATTGAGAGGCGCACAACGTCATGACTCTCCCTGGCATGCTTTCCATTTGTTATTGGAGAGTTTTTTCGGGTATCTCAGCCGAAGCACCAAACACAGTCCCATAACACTCCTTCACCTCAAAGGATCAATATAAAATGCTGCTAATTCAACGTGGTTCTTAATCTTAATGTTCCCATAAGGATTAATATCCAAAGATCTTGCCGGAAAGGAAAGAACTCAACACCCTGATCTTCCAGCAAATTCCAGATTGTACGAGCACGACAGAGGCGAAAGATGTCACAGTGGACCACAAAATTGTTTCCGAAGAAGTCTCTAGCCAATGACATTATCAATGCTTCTAGAATGCATCGTTACTGGTGCTGATGGAAGCTGCCTTCCAAGGTGATCAGAGCCGATTTTCCGCCTGCATGTAAAGCATCCAGAAGGCAATATTACCTTGTTCTAGATACATTCTTGATAGCATGCACGCTTCAGTATAACCCTTCTCTGTACATCTGCGGCCATGATGCGTCCTTATTGGCAGTATATTTCAAATTAAGTCTAAGCTCTGAAGACAACGGTTTCTCATTGATGGGACTTAAAATTGAAACTGATCTGTAGCCCAGCCAAAGGGTCGCTGGAAAAGGTGTTTGGTCAAGATATTTTCTCCAGGAGTTTTCTAGCATGATCGCCACTTTGAATAAAGTGAGAGTTTTCAAATGTTCTTAATACGATCTTGTTTTATGAAAGATCATGGTGTTGGACACTTGCCCTGTTTGGTAAGATCTTCAGATATGAACACTATTGAGGACTTCTCGGCTGAAGTAACACATCGATGAACAACAAGTTACATCAAACCACTAGGTACAGGAAGTAATTTTAGGCTGTGCTTGATACTTGGGCTGATGCACATGTCCGAACTCTTCAATCACTAGTGAAATGTCGGCATGGAGAGTCCATGCACCGTACGCTTCTTATGGATGACATAGCAAACAGCATTTGATCATAATTTTAAACCAACAATATGTAAAATAACCTGGTAAAATGTCAAGCCTCCAGGTAAAGTATTAAAGAAACTACGGCAAATTTAGTTTCCGCGATTCCGTATTATGGTGCATGAGTTTGGACCCAAATTTTAGAGGTTTTTATGCTTTCAAGTTCCCCATTTTCTCTGTGTCACCTAGGTTTACACAAAAAGGGTCTTAGTTCAAGGTTTACATGTATATCTACAAACATGAAGAAATACACATTCCTGGAACTTTCATTTACCGGGATATGGGGGATTTTTCAAGACGGAATCCAACACAAAAAATATATTCCATATTTAATGTCAAGCCTGTACAATGTGCATTATTTTTTATTTTCGGACTAGCGAACTTTTTTTTTTCAAATTCGAACTAGCGAACCCTGAGGTACAGGAAAATACTTTATCCAACTGGCGAACCTTATTTCATTTTCGAAATAGCGAACCTTCGGAATAGCGAAACTTCGGACTTGCGGGCTGTTACCAATAAGAATGGTTAACATGGTTAAGAAATAATGTAGAACCTTCAAAATGACATTCAACGTAACATCTGTAACACACCGTTTGTAAATCTTACCTAAGAATGCTGACCCTTGTCTTGGAGGCCGAGACAGAGAATTATCACCGGGATGCTTAGCATGTTCATGACTTGGACTAGCGGGCGAAGGAGTGAGACGAAGACTTCCAGGTGATGCACTTTCTAAGAATCGCATGAGGTTAGGAGATGCATTTTCAAGAAATCTCACGACATCAGGTGATGCACCGTTAATGTTTCGGAGGATATCTGGCAAATTAACAGGTGATGCTCTTTCAAGATTCCACCGGATATTGGGAGAAAGGTTTTCCAGATGTCTCAACAGACTTGGTGATGTAGCTTCCAACAATCTACTGATGTCAAGTGGTTCGTCACTTGATGCTGATGGTGCTCTATATTCTTTGAAATTCAATCAATTTAGAAATAAAATTATGTTATTTTTAACGAATAGGACTATTTTGCTATAATTCCTTTTATTAATATTACGTTATTTTGATGATGGTGTTATATGTTGTACCACCTAGGTATTTTCAGAAAAATAAGAACTTGGAGAAATAAAATCGTACCGTATTTCATTATAAACCTTTTCACCTAATTGGGAATGGCAGGTCAGATCCCCGGGGGGTACTTAGTACAAAAGTGGTTATGGGGACGTGCCGCAAATTCGGGTAGCAAAATCAGGCTCTCTGGTATTTCAATCGGTCCTTTTTCTTCCCAAAATGTGGTATTTTGATGGGTCACTTTTCAAAATTTTCCAAAATTTGCACCAAATGGCGCAAATTTGGACATTTCTTCATAAAACTTTAGACATTTTGTGCCAAAATAGCGCAAATTTGGGCGAAAAAATTCAATTCTTGATCAAACTTGACTCAAAATTTGGAAGATTTGGTATATGGATGGGTCCCTTTTTCTTGAAAATTGGTATTTGGATGGGTGGCTTTTCAAATTTCCCTGCGGCACGTCCCTACCCAAACCAAACTTGAGTACCCCCCCCCCCCCGGGGGGTCAGATATACATATTGTCCTGCTTGTGGTATTGCTTACCTTGCTCCACATCATTGGCAAGATTTGATAAAGACATCAGACCGTCTACAGCGTCATTAACCTCTGTGGTGGTGACCGGCGAAGGATCACTTCTGGTAATCGTTTCATCTTGAGCGAAAGAAGGTGAAAAAGAGGTTGTTATATACAAGTAACCGATGAAACCTTTTGTATTGGTTATTTCAAAATAATAATAGTACAAAATAACCAAACTAAAATCACCTTCTACCATTTCTAGAAATACGCTACATTCCCCGCACCTGCTGCTCTTGGTATCAATTCTCAAAAATAAATAAAATAAATTTACCAAATCATAATTTGTACCTTCAAGTTTAATCTGCGATGAAAAAGGCTTTCACTCTGTAAAACTACTTTGACAATTTACTTTTACAAGACAAACACAACTTTCACAAACACCCACACAAACAAACAAATGCTTGATTCAAGGTTGAAAATATTCCGATGTTAATGTACATGTATAGACCCCGATATCAATACTGTAATGTACACTGTACCACATTTACACATAATACGGGTGAACATATTACTCGTATAACAGAAAGTAGTGCCTAAACCGGGGCCTAAACTTACTTTGCCCTGCAATATTAGACAATATAACAGACACCATGGCTGGTGATTGCCTCGAGAATTCGTTGGCGGTGATGCTGGCTGATGACCGATCAAAATAAGTAGGAAAATTGGTCGGGATAGATGGTGAGCGCCTTGAAAAGTTATTTGTCGGGATGGATGGTGGTTGTCTCGAAAAGTCATTGGTAATGATAGCTGTTGATGACCCTGGGAATATGTTTGTTACGTTGACGTTGGCTGAAGATATGGCTGAGGAGAATATTTGGGCTGTTTTGAAAGAGATAAAGTACACTGCTAAATTTGCTGAACAGCAGACGCTAGTGTTCTGTAAGGTTGGTTTTAATTGCATATTTTGACACTCGAGAAACATTCTCATTGCATAGGCTACTGTTTATAAATTAAGAAAGCTACTATCTAAAAACACGTTCAAGATATCAGTTTTTGAACACCTGGGATGTTTGACGCTTGTGTACAAATATTTGTCATACTACTAAGTTTATAGGCAACATATGAGTAATGTTGAATTTTCTGAAACTTCGAAGACGTAGCTTCTTATAATACATAATGATTATAAACAGCATACAATGGGAATGTATCGTGATTGTCAAAATATGCCATTGAAACCTGATCGAAGACTATACTCTATAAACCTTGAAGTATGCAACAAGCAATTAGACTCTGTGACAAGATCTGTAACATATCCCTTATATTCTACAACATTGAAGAACTGGTGGTTTTATATTGTGTAAGAGACTAGTAATGATTGATTAGGTTTGATTAAGACCAAATCACTGCGTATCAATATTCTTGTACACGAACAGTACATGATTTTGGTATTATTTTTGGCTAATTTTGTTGCTACCATACGGACAAACATTGAAAATAAGTTAATTGAATATTCAGCAAGATATGTTACGTTGTTATGATTCGAAAAGTACGGACTAATTTACTTCCTCGTATGGTCACATCTGTTTATGTGTGGTAATCAGCTGCTTGTTGCATACTTCAATATCTATAGAGTATAACGTTAAATTGAAGGATGTGTTCCTAGAAATTGCTTTCTAGATTCTAAAAAAGTAAAATTTTACCAAAGCAAAATTTAGTTAGCTTTCCCGTGAAATGTTTGGCCCAAAAACATAATTTTGAATCTTAGGGCCAAAATTACACATTTTAGTCCAAAAATGACCTCACCATCATGTTCAGTATGCAAATCCGCTTCTAGAAATGTATACTTTTATTTGTATTTAATTATCTGTTGACACTGAGTTACAGAGCCATTTCTGAAAACGAAGGGTTGACAGGGTCCTTAACAAGAAAACTAATGCTGATAACTTAGAAAACCAAACGAACAAACAAACAAGCAAACAAATAAACAAACAAACAAACCTTTCGATGGCCCTGCAACAAAGTGATGCTGAGTTGCAGCCGATTGTGGGTGTGTAAGAGCACGCAGTGTTGCATTCCTTGGTGTCATATCAAAAGTAGCCTCGCGCACAGCAATGGGCACATTTATGAAGGCATCAGATCCCATAGCTGCTGCAAACACAGGAGGATGTTGCTTACAATTTATGAACTCGATGAAAATCCGCAATAGACTGATTTGGCCTTGGACGATATTTAACTTCTCAAGATCGCGCTCTCTTATAGCTCGCATCGCTTTGACAGAGCGGTATCCTGCATGAAAGAGTGCTGCCAAAGTGTCGTCGTCAATTTCATATTCATGCCAACTCGTAAATTCTTTGAAATGCTCAAAACTAGTTGCTGAAACAAAGTGGATACAATTGTCTTTTTCAATAAGTGGACAAATGAGGAAAACAACAGAGAAATGCAAAAATCGGGGCTGTTATTGAGGTTTTAAAAAAAATATTGGAAGAATTTAATGGAGCAAAGTGAGCAACACGAGTGGAGAGTCTTCACAGCCGTGGGTCAAGGAGTCCGCTGAAGGGCCCCAGTGGAGAAGACCGAGGGTTTGTACACATTAAACGTTACAGAAAACATCATTTCAAATGGATTTTCAGATTCCTAGGTTAATGATAGCCATTTTAACCCCAAATAAAAGTTAGTAATCAGTTTTTCTGGCGATGTTACTTACACATGCCAAAATTGGGGAATGTTTTACAAAAATCTGAAACTCCAGACAAAATAGAGTCAAAAGGAAAAAATATATAGCTAGTATTATCAGTTTTCTGAAAACATACATATTGTTTTGCTACTGAATTTAAGATGCTATTTCTGCTGAACGCCCATCCCAATATAATAATTATAATAATAATAATAATAGAATCTAAAGGCATTTTTGGAAGTTGTCAGAAGGCTTGCAGGCTCCTGCAACAGAATGTTAAAAAGAAGCATTTAAAAATATCATCAGATATATCATCAAGTTTTATCAGGCTTAAAAGGGTCCAAAAAGATGTTTCTAGGCACTGAAAAGTGGATGTGTGCAACTAACATCACATTTATAAAACAATACTGGCATTGAAATTTACTTTTGTGTGTGTGTGTCAAACGATAAAGAAATAAGAGACCAAAAAATAGTTTAAATATTTATAGATACTTTTTATGATCAAATTGTTGCATTATTCATTAAGAAACGACATTTAAAAATAGTAAGTAAATACCCTTTGGAGTATGAAAATGAACTGGTGTAGAGTTGACGCAGTTACACGTTAACTGAGACTTCACTAGGATAACATCGTCCTCCTCGCATGGCTCTTCTTTGATCTCTTTCTTAATACAGTCGTTATCTTGAGAAAATAAAATTTTCAAGGTAACTACAACATAATACTAGAAAATTGTCATAATTAACAATATCAGTTCAAATGATATATAACATCACATCGTCGACGAATTAAATAATGACTTTTGTGGTTCCTTAATTTGATTTTATTCGAGTATCCCTGATATTGTAATTAATAGCATTGTATCGTGATATTATACAATGGGTACTTTCCTTAAATTTAAATTACGGTCGAAACACAAGAACGATATATATCGCTCGAAAATTTCTATATGACCCTTATAACAATAACCTAATAGTACTAATTCACACTGCTTTGAACAATGATCTTCGTGCCTTCGGAAGCAAGGGAAAATCCCGGACTTGTTTAATATACAAATATTTAATGCCTGAGAGTGCAATAGTACAAAATATATCATGAGGTCAAATTTTGACTTTTCTATTTCACGAGGCGTAGCCGAGTGAAATGGATCAGTCTAAATTTGACCGAATGATATATTTTGTACTATTGCACGTGCATAGGCATTCAATATTTGTTTTATATCATGATATTACAGAGGTTTGTTTAATGCCGTGCAATAGAACAAACTATTGCATGGCTCAAATCACTGTAATCATGATATAAAGTGAAATATATCAGTTCGGCGGAACTCACAATTCGGATACGTATCTGAATTTGGATACCCACGTACATTTTGTATCCAAATTCATCAGAATAAGGATATGGATATGGACATGATGGAGGGGTATCCGAATTCTGATACGCCTGTCGTGGCGTTGGAAACAAATCGATAGCGCAAGCTGGCAAGTACATGCAGACATCTTTCTTGTATGATAAATGTATCTGTTGAAATGTCATTTCCATCTGCAATTCCAGCGGGACAGCTTCGAAACATGTCTTGATAGCTCCTTATTACAGAATGCAAAATAATTTGGCCAAAACTTTCTTAGAATTTCGCTGACAAATGATGATAATGTTATTGAATTTTATACATACTGGTATGGTGCGCGGCGAAGCTGAATATTAATTTCAGCTGATATCCCGTTTCAGTTGTTTTTAATCCAAATTCAGATATGGGTATCAGAATTTCCGCCGAACTGATATATCAGGTATCTATAGGTAATGTCGAATTAATTTGTTTACACACGCAAAAACAAATCTGCTTTGAAGAAATACAAAATGTAAATTAAATTTACAATTAACAAATTGGATCTTACATTTAACAAAATAATATTTTTCAAGTTAAATGAAAAATAGGAATTGAACCTACCATACTGCTCTCTCGCGCGTCTTACGGTCCATTCTTTGACATGAAATATGTGCAAAAAAGCTTTTTGACAAATAACTTTCTTCTTGATGCCATCATAAAACGGCACTCGTACAGGCACACGGTAGTCATAGACGACAGGTCGTCTGCTTCCGTCACGATTTGTATCTTCCTTATGACGATAAATATACTTGCGGAGGTAACTTTTACCAAATTCATCGCTTTTCTGTTTTTCGTCTTGGTACTCTCTGTACAACATGTCTTTCGCTTCCGAATTTAGGACATGGAGACATCTCTTTTTGCAACATTTAGGCTCAATTTTACTGGTGTCATGTTGTTCGCTTATGTTTTTAGGTTGTGTACAATTAAGTATTGGTTTTTGTTGGCTTGTTCCTGGGATGTCATATACACTGCGTTCTCTTCTATCGGATTTGGAACCCGGTGCTGTTGTTTCCTGTTCTTGGTTGTCGTTTAATATGCTATCATTACTCATGGTGACAACTTTCTTGGATTTCTTTGAATCGCTGGGTGTATTTGTACTTGCACCGCGACTAGTTCCAGGCATATTCTCGACACCGCTTGCTTCTCTACCGGCTTCGTCATTTTCAACATATTTTCTTTTCTTTGCCAAAGAATTCTTCTCATTTTGCTTGCTCATTTCTGATGTCCTGTTTCCTGATCCATTATTGGATCTGGGGTCGTCGGAATCTTGAAAATCGTCCATTATCTTCAGAAACCTGTATCAAAAATAATAAAAAGGTATAAGCTCAGCGCACTTTATGTGTCTTACATCAAATCTGTCCGGCCTCTCGACATGCTCGAGGTTCTTTTTCTCCGTACTATTCAGCTAAGCTGTTCAATGCTGCAACCTTCTCTGAAAATAAATAAAGAAAATTGAAATTTTTCCTTTGTTTTGATAATTTAAATTTGAAAAAAAAAAAATGCGCGCTTAACGGGAATTGTCAAATACTATGTAAATTTTCAGTTAAAATGTGCCATTTTTGCGCAAATTTTAAAATTTTAAAAACAATTTGTAGCTGACATTAGCCGATTTGACATTTTTTTCGCGAGCTACGCGCGCATTACTTAGAATTTTAACCTCCCGCTTTCAGTTTTTCCTTCTTTTTTTATTTGTTTTTCATATATATTTTGTCCTTATTCTGTTTTCTTTTTTCCGTTTCTCCAGACATTATATTACTACTACCGACATTACAGACTTTATTAATTTTGAAAAATCCATCACCGTTCGTACGTTATATTAAATTAGTGGTGCATGGATTTGGGTGATGTTTCAAAAAGCTTAGGGACCCCCCCCCCCCTTGATGCATCTTTGATACCTTTTTTGCCGAAATCGGTCTAAGCATGAGATGGTGCCGGTGTGAAAGTAATGTTAGTCCCCCTGAAAAGGTAGTCCACCTTCCATAGACCATAACGGAGTAAAGCGTGAAACTAATGTTACGTGAGAGTTGTTAGCCTATACTTGACTGTACAACCCGGACAATTTTTCAACATACATGGCCATTGAGCAACTTGTTGATAAGGTAAACACTGCTGTTGAACAAAATAAAAAAACATTAAGTATATTTCTTGACCTCTCCAAGGCCTTTGATACAATTGATCACGAAATATTGTTAGGAATAATAAAAATAATTGGAATA
>JXSR01S054112.1:223320-236123 GCA_000969725.1 Ophiothrix spiculata | reverse complement strand
CTGCCCGGGCAGGCCGCGCTCGGTGGCTTGGCATAGCTGGACATTGGAACGGGATAGCGGGGGTCGGGGGTTCGAATCCCAGGGGGAACCGGGGGGAACCCGGAATTTTTTCATGACGTATTTGGACTTAGACTGTATTTAAGCGTGCGAGAGTAAGGGTTAAGTATACTTCAGAATATGATGCCCCAGCCAACATTGTTATTATTAGTTCACAGAAAGTTACTTTACAACCAAAGTAGATCAATTTATTGCCATTCCTTAATTAGTGTCTGTTTTTACAGACTTAGATAAACAAATTATGAGAGATACATTAACCACAAATGATTTGAAGCTTTTGAGTCTCTCATGTTATCTGTACTGTATCATTATTATAGGTACATTGGACACAATTTTGAAATTTTATTTTTGGATGATTTACACTTCAAATGCTGGAAAATAACAGACACTTAATTACCAGGTATCAGGACAGTTTTGGTCAAAACCGTCATAAAAGTCAAAAAATTGAATATTATTTTGTTTGTTGATCTTGGGTATAAGGCTATTCTCTAAACATATTTATTAATGCTATATATCAAGAAAGAGCCAAAGATTTGTTTGTAAATCATTTCTTTCACATGAAAGATCATAGATAAATCAAAAGAGATTTTGAGTTTCCATTAAATACCCTGAAAAGGCAAATTTTGAAATTCATCTATAGGGGCAGTATTTATCATTGTCGACAATGATAATTAAAAATAAAAGAATATCTAAATATTTTAACATACAGGGTTAGGGTTTGAATTTGACAATGAAACTTTGCATGCTGTCATTATTACTGCTTATACTTCAAATGATGCAAAAAAATCAAAATGTTTGGGGATGATGCTGAACATGTCCAATTTAACCTTTTTAATCCGAGAGAACGTCTGAGCGTTTCCAAAGGAGCTTACGAGAGAACGCTCAGGAGTTCTAATTTGTATTGAGTGTAAATTAATTCAGTATGGGCTGTATACATCTATGTTGCAATTCAGGATCGAAAGGGTTAAGAAATGAACCAATGACCTGGACCTAGTTCTGCCAGCTAATATAGGCACTCAGTTTGAATCAAAAGATAGCTCGTTTTATACAGGATGATGGTTTAATATTTAAAGTTACCAGTGTCTGTTATGGGAAAGGGACCTTTCAGAGGAGAAAAAAACACCTTATCATATCATTATTTATACAGCAATATTTATACGGTGTTCAAATATTGATGTACCCCCTACCCTAGCTGATATTATAACATTAGCAAAGAAATAAAGAGTGATACAGCCCAAACGTATGTATATCTGTCTTATCAACATTAGAAGCTTTTTATAACAGTTTAATTCATTCAAATCGACCAATTTATTCCCGACTTCCCGATTTTCTGTAAATTGGTGAAAAATCGATTATACCGGAAGTTCCCGAGATCGACCTTAGTATCGGGCCACAACTTTCCATGTCAATGCCACAAAAGATCAGTGTGGGCATAATTTCCTGAACTTAAATTGTCAGGAAGACTTGCCTTGTTCTTGATTGTACACATCTTAATCCTATGGAGAAATTTTAGATATTCTATAGGAAGCTGTATATGCCAACAAAACCATCCCATCCCTTCAAACATCGCTTGGAAATCCAAGCCAAGGGTTTAATAACAGTTTTGAGACCCTATGCTTAACTTAAGTTACGCCAGGAGCAACTGTCAGGTTTTTTTCTGGACCAAATGTGTGAAAGACATTCCCAAAAAGTTAACAAAGTGATAAGGTTACCTTTTAATTTCAAAATAATTATTTTCCGTTGGTTTATGTAACAAGATATACTTTTTCAATGAGGGGGGTACATCAATTCTTGAACACCGTATATATAAAAAACATAAGGAGTAAAGATATCAATTTTGTTCTTGCAGGCTTCCTAAATAAAAGTCATATCATCATTGTAATAATCATTATATACATTATTTGGCATTTTGCATAATTTAATATTATTTGCTTAGATGAAGCATAGTCATCTCTGGAAACATCTTTTTATAATTTGCAAAACATGCTTGCTTCATACAAAAAAGCATCAATGGCATGCATCACATCCGTGTCAGGGAACTACCGCTGCACCAACTCGCTCAATAAAGTCAATATTAATGTTTAGTATTACACCACATCAGAGTTTCAGATTCAACTAGAAGATTATTCCAGAGGAATGGACCAGCAGCAGACCTTTTACAAATATCTTAAGTTGTACATTTCTACGACATATACTGAACATATGATGCAGACCATGAAAGAACTGTTTCCCTTGCCTCTCTTTTTTCGCCATTGAAATCATTCTTCCCTCAGGCTCAGCTACATGACACAATATTGTAAACGGTTATCAAAAGAGGAATGTTTGTGTTGCATATGACAAGAAAACGCCACAGGGCATTGATGGGGGTCAGGTGAAATGTGTGATGTTGTGAGAACTGAAAAGAGGATGAAACCAGGATATTGTTGCAAAATGTGCAAGATGATCTAGATGAACTCTTCAAGGTTATGCCTAGGTGAAGAGATAGATGATGTTCATTTTGTTTGATATACATGCTGGGAATATATATATATATATTGTAAAATAAATTTGATAGCTTTGAGACATTTTGATAAAATTCATCCTAAAAATTGTATTCATTTATGTGTAGTGCAACTAAACAACATTTACATAGGTCAAATTTGAGTTTTTCCATATTATGCTTTCCCATAACACAAAATATAATAAAATACGTCATCTCACATAAAAAGTTGGAAATTTAGAAAACAAAGTGTATTTTGCATTACTTTTCAAAACACTCATCAGCTTTAATAGTTTAATTATTTTTTTTTCATTTTAACAGCTTTCATACTGTTGACATGCACTCACGCTCGGAAGTATTTCCACACCAAAACTTTATTCAGCCATATCTCAAAAGGAAACTATCTGGAAAATGAACTGAATTTGATTGCCCCTCTCACATACTGGTAGGGGGAAACAACGCAAATGGGTCAAAAAATGCCTTCACCCCTCAAGTTGATAGTTAGGTAGATCCCAAGCATGAGTGTCACGTTGGGTATATATGCATTTTTCTTGATGAAACTGGTAGTTGAGGGCGTGTACTTTAAGAAACTGGATGATGCCAAAAATTCACGCTTGAGCAATTTTTGTTGTTTGCGTCAGAAGCCACACCCTGTTTTTCAAATACGCCTTATGTATGAAAAATCTGATTATTTGGTGTAAACATGCCGTGTCTGATATCAAATTAAAGCTAATGGAATATGTACTGCAAATACCTTATAACTGCGTCATTTTATGGGCTTCAAATTCAAAAATGGCCGCCAAAATTGCATATTTCATAAATCAAACGAAAAAAATCTGTTAATATGTCATATATCGTAAATTTTCACTAGAGTAAGCACATTTGTATAAATAATATCATTATTGTTCTAAACATTGACCGTTGAATTATTTAAAAAATAAACTGCCGCCCAAACAACAAGCACTAGTATGCTTTGGTGCATGAATGGGATTTTATAAAACATCACTGAGGTCAATAAATATTCAAAATTATCAATGCAGAATGATGTTAGATGATGCAACAGAAAACATATTGTCCCATAATAGGTTTTATCAGGTTTCAAATCCAAAAAAGTGTACATATTGAAGTTTAAAATGGCTTAAAAGGTATATTTCTACACACCAAAATGAACTTCAAAAACGCATTAGCACAGCATTAACGATATTAAATATCCCAAGCAACCTATGTAAATAACTTAAAGGAATTATCTGTCCCCAAATTATTTCCCAAGAAATTTGAAAATCCAAAATAGCCACCAAAATTAGGTTCAAAATGGCAGCAAAAGAATCCTTTTATGCAGTGGAGATTTGCACCATTTGTTGAGAGCACTGTGCCAATGGCATGCCATACAGCCTTAGCAAGAACAATCTTGGCGAGAAAAAAGTGCTATGATCCATTTACTTACCCAGCCTCTTCTAAATTCAAAAAGACAAAATTGGAAAAGAGTTAAAAATCTAACCAAGTTTTCTTCTGTGAACATGATGTTCACAGGAAAACTTCACACCTTGCTGTCCGACATTTGTGCATTCAACCCTGTAGCTCTTACGAACAGCAATCTAGTTACAGCTGCTCTGAGTGGCAGTTAACTCATCTGTTACTTTGATAAATTGAATTACTTTATGTAAGCAGCCAGAATTTATAGGATGTCAAAACGATGTCAACAATCTGCATTCTGAAAAGCCAACAATGGTTTGGAGTTATGTTCCCTGAAAATTACAGATATTTATTAGCAGGTGAAAGTATTCCGAAATAAAAATATCTTTTTAAAGAAAATATTCCTCTTTTTGTCAAAAAGCAAGTCAGCAAATCCAAATTCTTTATAGTCAGCACCTGTGTGGTTTAGGGTTATGTATCCTGAAAACAGATACTATCAATATCTGACATTTTGATAGATTTTTAAGGAATGAAAGCAATACCTTTCAGTCAGCACAATACAATACATTACAATCCAGGCATTTATATAGCGCTCTTACAGGTATCACAGCGCTTTACAAGAATAAAATGAAACAAAACAAGAACAATAAATCAAATATCAAATAAATATGTCTTTAAAAGAGACCTGAAGGTTGCCAGTGATTGTGCATGACAGATATGGTGAGGAAGATTATTCCAGAGGAATGGACCAGCAGCAGAGAAGCCTTTATCACCAGTGAGAGTATGGTTTGCAGGTATGTTCCATGCAAATAATAGGTAATGGAATTTCAAATCTTGAAAGCTGCTCTTTGTGGCAGTTAATTCATCTGTTACTTTGATAAATGGGATTAGTATATGTAAGCAATTTATTGGATGTCAAACTGATGTCAACAATCCCCAATTGTGACACTTTCAAATGGGAGACTCTGTTAATATGCCTCATGGAAAGTGGCTAACCAGTTGAGAAGACGTACAAATATTCTATTCAAGTTATTGCACAGTAATAACTAGTTATGAAAATCAAAATTTTGAGCTACAATAATGGCAACATGTAGCTTGCAGTACGCTAGTTAAGATTATTTCAGAGTAAGTTGTTGCTTTGCAGCATATGGCTGCAGCAGCGATGATTTTGAGCTGTCGAAATGTAGCATTTGGAGGCTTATAGCAGATAAGTCCAGTTTAATCCAGCTGAATACGATGAGTCATTACCACGAGGTATTCGATATATCAGCTTGTTGTATCTGCTGCAAAATGTTTCCAAGTATGGATAGGACAAGAAATGATGTTTTTCTGTTGTGCAACTACAATAACATTCTGATACCAGCTGAACGGTATATGAGTCTGGTTATAATTTGTTATTTGAATATTTGCTTTGACTATATGTCTATGACTTTTTGACAAGTCAAAACATCACCTTTTTAAAATGTTTTATTTGCAAAGTTGAATTATACTCCAACTTCTCAAGTAATAGTTTTGATTTACAGACACCTCCTTACTTGAGAAATTCTAAAGAACTGGAGAAAACTTTGCAAGCTTAAAGGGAATACTTCCTGTATTTCAATACAAATTCAATTGCATTCAATCGCAATAGATTTTGAAGTGCCAGCGGAAAAGAAAACAGACAAGAGAACCATCACTGACTTGCTAATTCTGTAAAGTTATACCTACAGAATTCTTAAAGTGCCTACTTTACTCGTAGAATTGCTACTTGTAGCTACGCCAAATAGAATTAAAAATGTACAATTCAAACACAAGCTGAGGATCCTTTGTCATTGATATGCCCTAGGATAAGAGGTGTTCTTGTATCGTGGTATCAATGTGTGTTTAATGTTCTTTAGAGATTCACTGTTAGATTTCCCAGGAAAGTTTTTGTCTTTTCACATTGTAAATGAATTTTCTTCCCTTATTTTCCCCTTTTAGTCTTTTGGGACTTCTGGGTGAATTATTCCATGTTGGGTGGTAATATTTTTTGCCAAGTTTAGGGGACATTTGTTATCTAGAATTTCTTACTGGATATTCTAATGATGCACATAGGGACTCTAAGTTTGACGATTAAAAGAATTAAAACATCAATGTCTAAAACAAAATAGATAATGGAAATTGTTAAGAAAAATGTCAACTAAGTAAATAAAAAGCAAAACTGCTGCCATGGGTGTACAGAAACAGCAGGTGCTAAATAGTCCACTTTTTGTACAAAATCATAGGTCAAAATGTATGCAAGGATTCGAGTTTGCAATATTTGTCTAGAGAGTTCGTTAAACATCATGTTATCAAGAGGCACCGCATGCGGTTGCTGAAACCTTTTTCCCTTAACATAATACTCTAAAAGGCATCTAAAGATAACACTTATCAATCTCTCATTGTTAGTTCAAGTAGCAGTACATGCAAGCTTCTTTCATTTTCTCTCCATATTCTATCCATGGGGTAACCATAAAGAGTATTAGTTCTACTCAAATATCCAACAATATCTAGGAGGACAGTTTCAAATATCAATCTTGATCAACTTTGCAGAGAAGTATTTAAGTTTAATAGGAAACTGAGCTCTGGCATAACCAGAAGATTATCCACATTTCAATCTCTATCTAGAGGAGAAGGAAAACAAACACACATATGTCATTTTAAGACTGCTGACTGAAAAGCAAAAACAAAAGCAGAAACAGAAACAAACCAATTAACCTTAAAAATATTTTTTGTTTACAATCTTCTCCTCTGAAATTCAGATGTCAAAAAGTGGTTGGATTTGATCAGTTGTTTGGAACTTAAGTGAAGTTCTTGAAGTTTAATGAAGTTCTGAGATACAGTGGTGTAAGAGTTAATCCATCATATCAAGAGTTAGCTCCCTGTCCCTGAGTTTTATGCAAAAATGTTCCTTGTTTGAAGGAATGAAGTTCAAACATTCTCAAATTTGGCACACCTGGATTCGAACTCGGCACTGTAAACACACACCAAAAGTTGGTAGGCCTACACATTCTGGCTCCTCCACACCGCCCTTAAAGGAGTGAAGGGACACATCCTCAACAACTAACCCCCATGCTCTACATAAATTGAGCTAACTTGACTTTTATAATATACCAGACAGAGCAACAAAAGATACAAAAATTGATTTGATGATATAGGATCCAATGGTATTTAGTTTCAACAGGAAAAAAACCTTAAAGAATACTGCAATCAGTTTGGAATTATTCGTATCAGTCAATTGTGGATAAATGTCCTTAAGAATAGCCAAAATAATATCTGCTTACACGAGCAAAAATAAACTCATTTTACTGTATCCACAGTGTTTCTTACAGTACACCAATAAAATTACTTTCCAATTTCAGATCTGAAGACATATTGAGAAACTTTGTGAATAATTTAATGAATGTGAACAATATATTAGGCCTGTTCAAATGTGTTGTAAGTGCATAACAATGCATTTTGTAATCTATTGGTAAATATATTGTTAACCCATTACTTATTCTATTGGCTGGAGTCAATAACTATAGATAATCCCCACTTTAGAAATTGCAAACTGTACTAACAATCCTTTTGTGTTTACATGAGGAAAAGCAAAAACATAATGGTCAGACGTGTTTGCTTTTCTTAAAGACAATAGCCTTTCCCATACTTTAATTAATTTGATACTTCTTTTGTCAATTACAATTTGTAAACTATTTGTAACCTAAAGCCTTTTTCTGTTAATGAGATAACTTACAACAAATTTGAACTGGCCTATTGTATTGAATTATTACATCATATGAATTCCTCAAGGTTTCATCTCAGTTGTAAGATAAAGATAAGTTGACTCTTTATTAACACACAACGCTCAACAAACATTAACATTTAAAGAAACTTGAAACGGATTCTAAAAACATTAATTAACATTTGGTCATATACATGCTCAAGCCCGTAGTCAGGGGGGTGCGTTGGGGGCATCGCACTCCCCCCCCCCCCCCTCCAAATTTGACAATTTACAAAAAAGGTCCACAAAAATCCCCTAAATTACCACAAAAACAACACTTAAAGCACCAAAACAAATAAATGTAGGTCGTTTTTTTAATAAAATACCACACAAAAAGCTTGGAAAACTGCTAAAACTAGTTTAGGGTCGACCAAAACGAAAATTATTCCTCCAAAAGGTCCACTTTTGGAAAAACCGCACCCCCCCTTGAAAAAATCCTGGCTACGGGCCTGTACATGCAACAAGTTGTATTCATTTTCCTTTCTCTAATGCCTAAACATCTGATCTAAATGGCTACTGTTACTACTACAACAATAAATGCGACACATTTATTTTGAGTTCCTTCATCAACAAAAAATATTAAAGATCTATACTGACGAATTCACAAATGCAGCTAAGCTGGGCATTTTATGTTGTGGCATGGTTGCATCCTGACTGACAGAAGAAAAACACGCATTCAATCTTAATCAAATATTAGCAGCTCCATGTCCCATTAATCTCACAACACCCAAAAATAGAAGCAATCAGTGCTATCTATTACTGAAGGCTACCTGTCGATTTGTCTGTATATTTAATTGATTTGGCAACTCCATTTTGGCGCAAGAGAATGGATTCAGGAAATCATTTACTAGAAGCACTTGCGGCGATACAGTTTGATTTGAACAAAATAGATTACAAATGAAAAGGAGGAAATCGTTGCTATCTTTCACTTCGTTTCATTCCCATTTAACTATATAAGGAAACCTCCTAAAGCAGTCTAAACACTCTTTCTTCTTAGTTTGTTTTTTCACAAGTTTTCAAATTTTAAAGAGTATATACTTTCAGAAAGGAAATCTATATGGAATGTTTGTCATTGTCAGAAAGTAAATATTAGAGAAAATGGACATACCATAACATTTCAGATGTAAATTCCTTGACAAAATGCCTAAAGAAGTATTTGACAACTTTCAAGATGAAAATATATATACTGTAAATATTGAGTAATAAGAAACACACAAATGAAGGTTAAAACTTCTGCATCATAAATCTTAAAACTTCAATTGGACGCCTTTTGCACAGATACCAGCTGGCATCATCATCAACGTTAAATGTTATGATGTCTGATCGTCTCTGGAAACACTGATGTTAACTGATGTCACATAACCACTGGTGTCTGGAAATCAGAAGGAAGCCATTACGCTAAAATATTGGTGTGACATTGGTATGACATCTGTGAATGCTTGCGTTGCCAGGTTGGTTGTTATTGGACCATAACTGAAGACAACATTGTTTTAACGAGGGGTTTAATTCTTGCGGCATGCTTTTGGCAAATGCCTATGACTTACGGACACCATACGGTCTCCATACAGACAATGCCCGGTCAGAGTATGCTGAATTTATATCTTGTAACCTTGCCACAAAGTTGTGTGACCAGTGTATTACTAATAACTTATTCTACAAACAATTTTGGAAATGTGAAAAGGTGGCAAGAACAATAAAACCAATAAATCAAAAAATGTTTTTCATGGGACTTGTAGAGGCTCATTACAAACAGTTGAAATAAAACCATCTTCTACATGACAATCTCAGGATGACAACTAAGAGAAAATGTATGTGTTTCCCATCATGCACTGCATTATATGGGATAGTTTGTACAGGAAATTATGTGAGTTGTTAATGATGCCCCAAATGCAAGATTACAACAATTACATATAACTTAGGGTGAATTCATCACCAATTTTTTTACAGGTGTTTGCTGACCACTGTGGCCCAAGTAAGTTCCATTCCTAACCAAGCATAATTTCAGGTTCTACAGCAATTAGGCTCTAGGGGCGCTGAACCTTGATCAGCCCACATATGCACCATTGCTGCCCGGATCAAATGCCCTGATTAGCCCCCGGAGTTTCTTATGAGTTTCCATAAGATAATTAGCAGATAGTTCCTTGTCCAAGGGAATTTCAAGCACATTCAATTTTTTGGCACCGACGGGGTTTGAACTCAGGACATATCACAAGCAAGTGCATTACCCGTTTGAGTTAATGTGACTGCTCTATGATGGTAAGATGGAAAGCACACAATATCTTCTCTTATAAAAACCCAGTATGACCATATGCTCTATACTCTATAAACCTTGAGTATACAGAAAGCAATCAGACTCTGTTACGAGATCCATAGCATGACCCTTGTATTCTACAACATTGTGAACTGGTGTTTTTGTGTTGTGTTAGCGAATAGCAATGATTGGTTAGGATTGATTAAGACCAAATTACTGCATATCAATATATTTTGTGCATGCATCTTTCATAATTTTGGTATTATTTTTGACTAATTTTCTTCTTACCACATGGACAAACTTTGAACATAAGTTTATTTGAATATTCAGCAAGATTGAATTTGGGTACATTATTATGATTAAAAACAAAATAACTGATAATTCCCCCCTCCCTGGATTTCCCTGTATGGTCCTGTTGGTTTATGTGCTTATACTGTAATCTTTATAGAGTACACTTCAGCATGTACAAAACGTACATCTTTATATTGAACATTTCTATTTTTTATTTTATTTTTGTACAGAATTGGCTATTGAGTCGAAAACTCTTATAACATTGTAGAGCAGCAAAATCTCTGAAACCAGCTTTAATCTCCAACCACAGCTTAAAATAGAATCAATCGGTGCTACTTGTGTCTGATGGCTACCTGTCGATTTGTCTGTATGTCTAATTGATTTTGCCAACTCCTTTTTCTGTGCTGCTATCAAATGGATGGACTCAGGAAATAATTTACAACAATCGCCAGCAGCTGTATTGTGTGTTTAGCGGGAAAACAAATCTCCTATACCAAAAACTGCCTTGCAGTAGATTTGATTAACACTTACATCTTAAAAATAGAAAGCATTTATCAGTTCCCAAATGTAAAACAACCTCCCTAAAAGCATGTATCTGTTATTTAATTTGACTAGGACATTGCCCATGCTAGTGACAATTTTGTAAAACATATTGTAAAACATTTAAAAATTCTGCCACAGTATTCTTTTGTAAGGTTGTGTGAGCTGCTAACAAATGGGAACAAAGATATTATTTCTAAGAACCCTTTGCACCATTCATTATTATTCTTTTAATGAAAATTATCATACACAATTTTTCAAAACAAAATAGGTTTCTGTTTTTAAATCTTCATAACTCTTTTTACCCTCTCCAAGCTATATATTTACCTCAACTGATAATGAAATCTTATATCAAATGATCAATAACATTTATGGTCAAACTTTCCTTACATACATCTTCTAAAAGCCTATAATCATATCTAGTCCTACAAATTTCTCTTTCATAAACCCAACTCAGCAAATTTCAATTTGCTTATGCATCCCTTCTTCTGAATTGAATGCGCAAATTATAGTTTTAAGAAAGGTACCAACAAACTTGTTGAACATTTGTTAAGAAATATCTGCTAAATATGTCACATTACTTAAACATAAAAATGAATATGTATGAACTTGAAGAGGCTGTGAAAGTACATCTTTTTTTAGCTTTCACCCTCTGCCATTCAAGTAATTTAAAACAAAAGACAAAGTTAAGGTCTACATTCCTGACATACATCAGATATTAGGTAATGATCAAATGAAGCATACTTAAATGCACTTCAAATAAGCGAAGAGCCCACATGTGTGAAATCATGCTCATAATTTAAAATGCATAATGTAAAAGCCTAACAAGCAATCACAAAAGTCTTCTGTTCTTATAATTCCTGATTTCATTACATGTTAAGAGCATTCTTGTATTCATTAGATTATGTAGAAAATTGCCTTTTAAATTAAGCACAATTAATGAATCTTTTGTACTAGACAAACACCGTGTATTTATTTAGAGAGTAATTACAGATGCATCCAAATTTCAAGTCTCAGCCAGATTCAAGAAAAGGAATTTTGTGGGAAAAGGTCAGATAGAAACACATGACATTACCTATTAACCAAAAACAAATTGGATCTTAAATATAAGTACAACCCTTCCCTTAGCCCAACCCAATCCTAGGATCAGGGCCTGGTTAGAACCTGAGATTATCTCTGGTATTATTTTATGAGATATCACAAGTGTATAAGTACATACTTTCACAAGCAGGATGGTTTAGCAATAAAGAAAGGAAATCAAAACGATCTAAGGAGTATGTGTTTGTTTTATTGGTAAGAGAATTTCACTCCATATGTAACACAACTCTGCTTAAAATACAAGCATGCAAACCACACCATGCAATAGCCTCCTTACATTGTTTTTGTTTTCCCCATACAAAAACAAAACAAACAGTATTTGATATGTAATCTCACTGTAATACAATCCCTCCTCAACTTACATCCTATGCAAATCCCAACATGTCCCAAGCCAACTGACCTTCAATCATCTCGGCATATCCCCGGGATAAATTCAATTCCACATCAATTACCTCCCATACAAAACACAGTCATGTGTAGAGGAATTCAATTTACAAACTAATTGTTGCTGTCATTTTTGGTTTACTTTCAAATCATCTTGTAAACCTTCTTTGCACGAAACGTAGGAATTCATTATAGGCATTCAATTATATAACCAGCGATTTCAATCTCTACATTATTGCGACTCTCTTTTGAAAATATTACCAGATAAGCAAAACATTTTTAAACCATCTTGCAAACAATCCTTGAATGAAACATAAGACTTCATTACACGCATTCAAATCTAGAACAAGCAATTTGAATCTCTAATAAATTGTGGCTCTATTTTGATAATATCACTGGATCAGTAGAAATAAATGAAACAAAAATAAGATAGAGGAAACCATTTATATTGATTGTATCTTAGTGTTTATGAACTCATGTATTGGAGTTGTCTTAGATTTGAAAGCTATTATTTCTTCTCACCATATAAT
>JXSR01S054112.1:185963-201185 GCA_000969725.1 Ophiothrix spiculata | reverse complement strand
TGCACAGAAAAAGGTCGCTGCGACGAAAACTTACACTTGATTTAATTTCACCACAGTCTTCACACTTCGGTGCCATATTATTAGCTTCGAAGTAGTTCAAGTAGATGTTTATCACACCTTTTCGGCAAAGGGAAACAGGGGATGTTGAGAGTCTGAGTTCCTTGTGTGAAAATTACTAAGTACAAAATCAATACGGCGTCTTTAGCAACGCAAAGCAATACAGTTAGTAGTGATACGATGTACAGCAAGAAAACGGCGAAAATCACTTATAAACGCTGAAATCTTTTCAAAAACAGTTGACGGAAGTTGTCACGGGGTACTCACGATTAGTCCATTTGATGAAAAATGTTAAAATATTCGATAAAAACCAGTAAAATAGTGTCTGATTTCAGAGCCACAATAACATAAATATCCTCTGTCCAGTGTTTCTAATTTCTTTTGCAAAAATTGATGATTTATTTGTCTTTATTTGTGGGAGTAAATACAGGAAAAAAGTAATAATGATTGGACCAACGTTGGTTTCACCTCTCTGCTCATGGTATGTGTTGGTGTAGTATAAATATCTTGTTTATAAAAGATTGAATCCAAGACCTTGACTACAAAGTCCATCTGATCTGGTCTCTCATATAATACATTAAAACACTAACCAATCAAACAGTGTAGTATACAGGAAACTACCCCTGATTGCTAAGTGTTATCTGAACACGAAGATCAGATCAGTATAGATGATAATACAAATAGATTAAATATCATATACCAATACAATTCAATTTACATAGCATGCTAGTTCAAGGGGAAACCTTGTACGCAAATTAATTTTGCTAATTTCCCAACAGGAATCGAAATGAAATAATTATATGATCAACGAGCGTGCTGTCGGTAACTTTGAGCATGTCTTGGGTTTGACTTCATCAGAATGAAGGTTTAATTCATTTAATTTATTAATGTTTATGAATTTTAAATCAATTGAAGTTTTCAGTCCAATGTTGTTATTAAAGAAGCTCTAAAAAGACCGTATTACTATAAAATCCCAAAAATGTCAACAAATTAACGGAAGTATTATTCATATAGAGTTTTTACAATAAAATTAAGAATATATTCAGTTCTATGTCACGGTATTAGTAACTTAACCCCATCTTATTTTATTTGAGTATTCTAAGAAGCAGTATTTGCACTAGGGCACTAAAAATGCAGCAAACTTCTCCTAAGCTGAGTGATTTCAATTATGGTCAACCAAGATATCTACAGATGTTTCTGTCAGTAAGTCATAATTATCCCTAACCCTGGTCAATCCTACAAAATGCTACAGCGGAAAATGAACAAAATAGTCTAAGTCCAAATACGTCACAACCAGGAGATGTATATTGGTGGTCACAGAATCACTGCCAAGGCAGCACCGGTGGGTGGCTTGGTCTGGGTGAATATTGGATTGGGATCAGGAGGTCCCAGGTTCAAATCCCTACAGGTCGAATTGGTGATTTTATACAGCAAGATTCGAGGAGATAGTTTTTGGCCTATAATGGGTTAGGGTTAATCAAGACCTATTTTCATCAAGACCTTCTCATTATTTTCAAATGTCAAATGTATTGGACACTGGTTAGTTAGTATTAAAGCTGTGTATGCCTAATCACACAATTACATGGTGTGATTTGGCATACACAGCTTTAGACCAAAAATCATGACAGGATGAATTTAATTTTACAAGAACACTTTAAAATTCTGATTTAGAATTTAAAATTAAAAAAAAAATGTGCATCAAATTGGGTTGCCTCAATTTGACTCTCTCAAGCTGTATTAGAACTTATTATATAACTCATACAAAGATTCTAGTCATTTGATTGGTTGAAGGATGTTCATCATTTTTTTCCATTTTTAACTTTTCAACGAGAGTGCATTTTTTATTTTCCATTGCACTCGACCCGTGCAATGGAAAATTAAAAAAGCACTCTGTTTTGAATTTTGCTGATGTTTACCATTGTTTGGCCTCAGAAATGCATAAAATGGCAAGAATCTTTGTATGAGTTATATAAAACAAATAATGAATGTTTCAATTCGTGCAATGGAAAGAATTTTCTCATTCGATGAAATGTCTCGATGAAAGACATTTCATCTTTCATCTCATGAGAATATTCTTCCCATTGCACTCATAACATTCATTATTTGTATACCATTTTCAACAGATATTTCAACAGCTAAAAAACTGCCTGTATTTTCACAAGTATGGTAAGCTTAATCTAATGTGACAAGACATTTGCTGATGAATGTTTAAAAAAACATATTGTTGGAATTATTTTGACACATTTGACACATTTATTTGAAGGGTCTCTACAGAACACAATATAGCAGGTATAATTTTTGAATCTGTATGGTGTCAGCTGTCAGCTGAAAATCATGACCCGATGGATTCAATTTTGATTTTAAAAATCTGATGCAATTTTTTTAATGTGCACAAATATCAAAAAATACAGACAAATATTTTAAAACTTCCCCAATAGCTTTCAACTGCCTGGTTCTGTCATAACTCCTCATACTATGTCAATATTACTATTTAAGTTTCCATTCTGTCTTATTTCATTACCATATTTGTCATAATAGGCAAGCGGCTTGAAATGTCACCTCAATAATATCACCTACTTTCATCCGGTAAAGCTGTCTAAGTCTTGGATTTCCATTTGGACTATGGCAAATACTGCAATGTAGATTATGACCACCAGCTATAAGGTTTAGTCCAATAACGCATACAAATGATATACTTAACAATACCCTAATTCAGAGGTGACATGTTAAGTGTCATCTAACTAATGCCACCTACTTTTCATCGGGTATATCAGTGCTTAAAGTCAAGATTTCAAATATCCTTGAATAGGCCTCATCAGGTTTGATATAAACATTAATTAATGTCATGAACAGGGACGAGGGGAGCTATTTCATCAATCATGTATTTGATCCTCGTTTGCATAGGAGTGAGCCCTCTGTTGGCAAGTCTCGAACTACCCAGAAGGGTGTAATAATAATAATAGATTCTTTTATAGCGCAGAATCCAAAAATATGATCAAAGCTCTTTACAATCAAACAAAAATAAAAGCATATAATCAAAACAGCCTATGAATACAACTTAAGTTAAACATACTGCGCTTATTCATTAATAAACCATCATTCTGAAGATAAGAGTCACCCATGACAATCGAAACCATCAATAGTAAGTGTTTACACATTGGTTTTGTTATGATGAACTTTAACTAAAGTCAAGATTTCCATTTGCACTTTGGCAAATACTGCAATATATACATTGATATATGACCGCAAGCACATGTTATACAAAAAGCACATATATGTACAAGTATGTATTCGCTGACAAAGTGAAAACGTCATATCCTGGTTACTGGTTCACGCTTTGTTCACGCTCAGTTGGCTACCCATTGAGTATGTGTGGTGATCATTTTGATCGTGGTTCAAATTGCAATAAGCGTGAACCAGTCACTTTGCAACTATTGATTTTGATGTCACACTTTGTCAGCGCATATATATAGGTGTGCCTTCAACTGAATGAATAAAAAGACATACAATGCCAAAGGATAACTATGTCACCCACTTTTCATCTGAACTTTTACATCTGCTGTACCTGTGCTAAGAGTTTCCCATTTGCATTGCAGAAAAAATCTGAATTCCAAAATATAGGATATATTTCCAGTATTGGTAAATCAGAGTATGTCTTCTTTCATTCACATTTATTTTTATACTAAAATGAAAAATAAAACAACCCACCTTAAAATGAGAAATTTAGATGTAAAAATATCACCTGGTTTCCATTTTTTTTTTAAATCAAATTTAACAGCTAATTCTGTTTTCAATGCAAAATGCAATATATATGCACATGATCATATCACACTTTTAAATTAAGCCTTTAAGCTCAACAAAGAAATGTTAGATACGCTTTAGTAGGTCACAGAATGTAGGTTAAGCTATTTACACCACATGAAATAAGTTAGATATAGGATTCAACCTACAAATAGAATATTATGATTAATGAAATACTTGTGGAACTCAAATTCACATTTTGACTTTTTTAAATATAAAGATAATAAGCCTATGTTTTTAACTAATATTCAAAAATAACACCAAAAACATTTCATACTAGATGTATCATCCATCTTACTTATTCCTCTTAGAGAAAAGGTTCTTAACTCTAACTGCCATTCAAGTGATACAACAAACAAGTATTTCTCTTTACCTGACCATCTCTTTACATCAGAATTAGGCCACTCTGACAGCAAAACATTTAAGATAATAAGATAAGATGTAGGGCATCTGTATGAGCATCTGTATAAGATGTGACAAAATGGTACTTAATATATTATCTCCTCTAGAAATAAAAGTCCCCAGGAGAATCTTACATTGAAAACTACAAGACATCCTGAGACCATGTTATATTATTTATCTGATCTGAACATTGACTTGTAATAGGAGCTTATAAGTTATAGTTCTATAAAAAGGGGGTCAAGCCATGAAATAGGTGAAACTTAAATTGTTCTTTAATACTACCTAGATGAGTCATTATGACATATTCCTTTAAATTAAATGTGCTGTTAATACGTTGCATGTGAGAGATGTTTTTACTTCTAACAAGTTCATATAATTTTTTTAATTAATGAACACAATGGCCTGCATTCCAGAAAGTTGTTTATAGCTAAACTATAGTTTTAATTTCTCGTCAACAGCAGGGCTTATTGAACTGTTCTGCTTGAAAGCTGCAATGCTTCGTATCATTCCTGGACAGGTGGTGTTCAGTTAAAACTGTAGTTTAGCTAAACACCTTTCTGGAATACGGGCCAATATGTTTAAGGCCCCTTGTTACAACTATGCTGTTCAATTAAAGCAACTAAGCTGTTCAATTAAAGCCTATCTCCTGAACGTGGTTATTTGATTTCTAATGGCAGATTTAGTTTGGTTTATTTTACATCATTTTCAGTAGCTAACCTAAATCAGAGATGATATATAAAATAAATTATAAGATTTCAATCTTGGTTGAGCACGTTACCATGTGGAACATTTTAAAACCTTCTGCAATTGTTATTATAAATTTTACATACACAGCATATAAACAACTGATTTCAAAGCTTTTATTCAGATGATGGAGTAAAGTATGAAGCACTTCTTTTCTTTTTTCAAAAGCAGAATCCAGTAGATCAAACATGAATAAATCATTTCTTTTAGTTGCTGTGCCCCTTACACCATGCTTAGAAACTAAATAACTTATTTGCTTTGCATCATACAGGTGTTTGAACTATAATGCCCTTTTTAGAAAATCAAACTTACAAAGTCCTACCAGGAGTCATATTTATTACCAATAAATACTATTAAATAATCAAAATAATTTCATTAGTATTCAAGTATTTAGGAATTCTTTTTGTTCAAAAATTCTAACAAAGCAAATATCAGAAACATTCAGTATAATCAAAAAGACTGAAATACATGTGGACAATTGCAGATACCTCAAACACATGGTTTAGTTTCTAATTCCACATATGTTGTTGCTCTTAAAGTGCTTTAGATTATTGAAGTATTCTTTTGAAAAAAATTATCTGAAACCAAGGAAAGATCAAATAAGTTCATTCAATATGCAAACCTCTTTATTACAAATCTAATTCAATATAATCCATTAAGCCATCTCCCTTTTCTTGAGTCTATTAGCCTTTTGTAACTATACAAGATGGCTTACAATTATTTTGTGTTGTATTATAGATAGACGGATCAGCTATCTGTGCACTACTGACCTCTTCAATTATGACACCTCGAAGATTTCAAAACCTGCATCTATGGTTTGCAGCAATCTCATACAATTTTTTTATCTCATACAATCCTTTATTTATTTCTATTTCTTATAACAAAATGAAATACATCTATTAAAATGGTTTTTAATAGATGTATGAACTTTATTGATAAAAATAACATATTGAATGAAAAACAATTTGGTTTTAGGCCAAAACGTTCTACCTATATGGCAATTGTTGATCTGGTTGACAACATTACACAGGCTGTTGAAAAAAATGAAAGTACTCTTGGTATATTTTTAGACTTGTCAAAGGCATTTGACACAATTGATCATGATATTTTGTTGTTTAAACTAGAATACTATGGTTTTAGAGGCATCACATTTGATTGGTTTAAAAGCTACCTGAAAGATAGAACACAGTTTGTACGATACCAAATGAAAGATTCAGAACAAAAGGATATCAAGTGTGGTGTTCCTCAGGGGTCAATCCTTGGCCCACTGTTATTCATATTGTACATTAATGATATTATTCATTCGACATCATTGCTTGAACTTGTTTTGTTTGCAGATGACACAACACTTCTCTTTTCCCACCCTGATATTCAATCCCAAATGCATAAAATAAACAATGATCTAAATGAAATTTGCAACTGGTTCAAAGCAAATAAACTATCTGTAAACGCTAGTAAAACAAATTATATGATATTCGGAACATCCCATACTACAAACAAATTTGTTGATACAAATGACTCAGAAAATATTTCTCAAATTTATGAAGTTGATTCTAAAAAACAAATTCTTGATGTAAAACTTGATAACAAATCATTGAATAGGGTGTGCTTGACAAAATTTCTTGGAGTCATTATAGATGAAAATCTAACTTGGAAAAATCACATAGCTGCAATTACAAAAACAATTTCAAGGAATATTGGTATGATGTCGAAACTAAAACACTTTCTACCAAAATCCATATTATACACCTTGTATTGCTCACTAGTTTTGCCATATATCAACTATGGAATTCTTACCTGGGGGAGCACAAGCAAAATGTACTTAAATAAAATTCTCAAACTCCAAAAATGGGCGATAAGAACTATATCAAATAGCCATTATAGGAGCCACACCGGCCCATTATTTTCAAAATATGAAATTCTAAATGTTTTTGATACCTACCATTTAAATCTTGGAGTGTTTATGTTCCAACATCATACAAATCAACTGCCTAATATGTTCAAAACATATTTCACTAAGCATGCTGAGAATCACAAGTACAAAACAAGAAATGCCCAGGACTATATTATAAACAAAACAAAGAAAACATTTTCAAACCAGGCTATAAGAAATTGTGGACCATCATTTTGGAACTCTCTTGATAAAACCGTCAAACAATGTAAAAATGTCAAAAGCTTCAAAAATAAATTAAAAGAACATTTTCTCTCTAAATACTAGTTTGAACACTTTGGACAAAAACCATGTAATGAAACTGTTGTCATGGAAATCGTTATTTGATTATTTCATTTTTTGGGCACTGTCTTGTCTTGTCTTGTTTTTGTTTTTTTAATGTTTCTCTTTGATTAGTAAGTATGTTTTATTTTATTTATTTTTTCTAGGGCATAATTGTCTTCAGGCCTTACTGGCCTTTTGATTATGTCCGCAATATCATTTTTGTGTTTTTTACCTTTATATGTTGTTATGTATATATGATATTGAAATAAAACAGAATCAGAAAAACATTAATGGACTGCTTCTTTTGTGTGTTGTCACTGCAAATTGATAGTATCAGTCATCAGCTGTTATATGTGTCTTATGCTGTCAATGTATGTACTTAATTTGATAGGCACAAAATTTCATGATTTCATAATGTTTAAAACTTAAATTAAATCCCATATTTCCCAATAGGTATTTCCTGATAGAATTATTCTATTTTGTAGACTTAAAACAAATTTCAGTCATTTTTTTATTTCTCACTAGATTTATAATTTCACACTGTCTTTTCTTCATATGTTATTCCTCATTTACTCTTCTTTCATTTACTACTCCAGGTCGGCAAATATTTTCCATTGAAAAGTTTCAGGCGGGGGCAGTTAGCCCCAACTACCCCATCAGTAACGCTAATGTGCATGCTTTCTACTTGCAGAAACTTGAGCCAACATTTTAAAATCCACTTCACCAAGGATAGTAAGGATTTTGAAGCATGTAGATACACTATAACACTTTTTTAGTGTGTAAAAAACTGTTGCTGCATTTGGGCTACAGATGGGTTGAAATGTTATTTTTCTCATTGTCACTTGCACATATATAGTTAAAATCTGAGGCAAGTTTTAAAAAAAATTATCCCTTCCCCTGTCCCCACCCCACCCAAGCTATGAACTTGTATGTCATAATTATGGTTATTAGGATACTAAAAATGCAGGAGAACCTCAAATATGATTAAATGTCATCAACTGCATCATTTTGATGTGGCGCTTCACATACATCTGTGGATAATATCGCAAGTTATTACACAACCATGCCTATGGTTATTTTGATTGAAATCATTCAGTTCATGCGGGCTTCCAAAATATTCCACTAAATCTAAATCTAATTGTGTATAACAGTCTTTAATTAACTAACCATCAGAATCAATGTGAAAAATAACAATTAACTTGACTGAATAAATAATAATATTATGAAATATTACGAGTAGTTTAAATTATGAAAATATAAGATGAGGAGACATTAAATTACTTTCCCAGTCCAAGATTCAGCTGTCAAACTTGTTCTCAAACCAGCACATCTCTATCAACAAGCAGACATATTATTTCACTGTATGTAGTTCATCATAAAACCATTCACAAACATGATAATTTTTCAAGATTTATCACCTTTGCTATTCATGCAGATTTTGGATCTATAGGTTAAACACCACTATTGGGTACCAAGCTGGCCATGGCCAAAATTGTGGCATCTTCACAGCTTTTTGAGAAAAGCATTCTAATACACATTCTAATATTTCTGAGATTAATTTGATATATCATTTGTCCAGGACTGGGCATTAGTATTTTTGTGTACTAGCGAGTCAGGCAGGTACCTTTTCAAAGATACCCACCTGACAAGAGATTAATTAGGTATTGTTTAGTACTCAGTATAGACTCAACACAATTTACATACCACTCAGGTAAATAACCTGCTTTTTTACCCATCCTACAACATAATTATCTGCCATTTTTCTTTTATTTGTTTAAGAAATAGCAATAATTGCTGTATTTGGAAAATAAGATATCGTTATCAATGAATAATATTATATGAACAAAAATAAGTGACTAATCTGTCTATGCAATGAATTTACCAACATGCACAGAATTTATCTCTATTTCACGTCATAGCCTGAATATGAAACTGCATCACATTGCTTAAATCCTTGATCAGTGCAATATAATGGATCACATAAGACAAACCATTAAGCTTCAAAATCATTCATATCACCATAACTCTATTGGAGTCTAGGGGAAGTTTTAATGCTCTGAGCACCTCTTGAAGGGTCATTTAATATAATGAAGAAATTTGGATGACAATCATTATCTGCAAATTGAGTTGAAGGAGCAATCCAGGAAATATATGGACAAGATCTCAGTTTAGTCACGGTTTGAGGCCTAAGCATCTAACAACTTTTTGAGGGTAACTTTTAAGAAAAGAATAAGGCACAATTCTGCAGCTGACTTGAATATATGCTATTTTTGAAAATAATACCCAATTGAATCTGTGTTTAAGAAATATCCTTATATGCTATGTGTATGAAATACATGCATGAATCCTCATCCCCCCCCCCACTCCCTCCAATCCTATCCCAGCCAAAGCAAAAGAGCTTGTTCATTGGTCTAATTGATTTTCCCATCATATATCTAGCCGATCACATGTTGTTTATGATAGACGGACTTATAGTATTTTTCACAACTTTATTAATAATTTTAAACATTTTAATGATATTTGCTTACCTGCATGTCAGCAAAATGTCCATCAACAGGAGATGGCATGAAAGAGAAAAGACAAAAAGAAACTTGAGTTGGAGAAAAGACCCATCAGGTTTGTTTGAAATTTATAAGTAAATCAAATTGCAGGTGATTTATAGTGCACTACGCGGTCCCCCTGACTTGTAATTCCACACGGCCTCAGCACACTTCACAGAGCAGGTCTAATCATTGGGTTAAATCACTACCTGGACTCCCTGGGCCAAAGGGCTTACTGCGGCCTACATATTGGCGCAACCCTAGCTTGAGCAATTCACACCCTCATAGAATATACAGTTTTTGCACACTCAGCTCTCAGCTGGACTCGAACGCGGAACGATCGATAACTTATGTTTAACAGTCCGAGAACTAACCGACTGAGCTAGCGAGAACTATATTACTAAGTAGTAAAATAATTTGTCAAAACCAAGATTGTACTCATGATTATAAAATTTTGTCTCTCTTTGCTGGGAGACTTCATCAGAATGGCTATTTGACCATAGAACTTGATCTACTCTAATGTATTTTGGTTTCTTTTCTTTCTTTCTTTCTTTTTTTTTTTTTTTTTTTTTGGTAAGTGAAGGTGTTAAAAGAGAAAATAAGCCTGAGAAGGTAGGTATCCTCCTCTCTGTTAAGTGTCTTTGTTCCCCTCCTCCTGATTTCAATGCCTCCTCTTATTTCACATGTTTTTGTCATGTTCCTTTCCAAAGATTATAGACTCCTCCAATCAACCAAAAGGGAAGTTTATAAGTTCCAGACATGGTACAATGATGGGAAACATGCAGTGACGACTAAAATATAGTCTCTACAAAATGAATAAATGGTATCATAATATTCGAAAGAAAAGAAAATGCAACATCATGAGTCAAATTTTGGACCATTTCTTTTCAGTGCAATGATAGGCCTATGCCTATTATAACATTTATTATGCCATTGTTTTAAATCACGAAATGGTTTTATGGTCCCAGGATAAAACCCCCGGGGATAAAACAATGGTACAATCAGGACTATTATAGGCCTACATAATTGCAGAGTTGGAAGTGCGAGTTCCCCCTTGGGTTCCAATCATTCCCAGGGCAAGGGTCATGAATCGATAGAAGAAAGCTGAAGAATATTGGACCAATTAGCAGGTCTAGAGAAATACCGGGAGAAGCTTCCAGGGCGGTGTATTCTGTACGTATGGATTGACTTGTTTTATCGTCTCATTTTCTTATTCATAACCATTTTACTGTCACAATTCTGTATTTTGCCTAATGTCTTTTTTTTAGCATGTCTTTTGTAAATTTAAATATATATTATCCTTTATTCTGTATGCAAGTTCTGTAAATATCAATTACTTGTTTTATCTCAGTTTTTAGAATCAATAATGTGTCATTTGTGTTTTATCATCACGGCCTTGTAGAAGACCAATAATTGTAATTATTATTTTACATATTGTATTGAACAAGTTTTACCGTGACTAAATAAAGAGATTATTATTATTATATAATAAGTATGATCTTGGTTGTGACAAATTACTTTTTTACTTATAAAACATATAAAACTAAACAAAATATATTTGGATCCCTTCTTGTTGTTAATCATTCAAAAGGCTGGTATTGCTTACCCAAAGGTTTATATCTGACTTGATGTCAAAAGAAGTCTTCACCTTAGTTCTGTCATTTCTGTCTAAGAATATGTCCTTATGCATGAATTACATAAGTTGGTTAAAAATTCTTCATGAAATAATGCTTCTTCAGTTTGATTCAAGTCATTATACTTGCCCTAAATGTCTTTTATTACATTAAACCTAGTGAATATCCACTTGCCAGAAAGCACATAAAGTAATGTAAAAACGCAGTGAAAACACCTGCCAAAATAAAGTTTCTGTTTTCTCCTCAGAATATATTTGTAAGCCGTAAGAAATAGGACATTACCAAAGCATGAAAAATTGAAAATCATCTTTTCTTATAAATTGAATAAAGTATGCCTGATGTTCTTATATTTCTGATCATGTTTTTCTTCCAGAACAGATGATTACCAAAATAAACAAATTTCATGACACAGCACGTTCAGGATATCAATTTCTGATTGAATGTAAGCTATTCTATGAATGCAATAAAATCAACTGGGTGTGAAAGGAAGTTACCTATTCAAAGTGACCTGATCAATTTTCATTTCATCTTGGTTTCATATTGCCTCAGAAAAATTAAATTGCGTAAAATCGCATCAAATCCTTCACTGCCTCTCTACATTGGATCCCTCAAGACATGTCATTACAGCTTCAAAATCGTTGATACCGTTTCACAAGAGGGGGTTTCTGTGCCTCTGGGCACCATGAATACAGGTTGCTTAAAGAAATTCAATATCAAGTAGGGATTTGATGGTGCCATTATCTCTTTTCTTTCATGTCTTTAAACCATCTATTCATATGAAATAAATTACAAATTCAGCTGCTTTTTAGAAATGAGATTAAATGTCCTACAAATTCTACATTTTCTCTGCCTCAATTACAAGGATTAGAGTCCTTTTACAATCGCGGAGCCAAGTTGAGCTGTTTGGATTTAACAAGATTTCATCTGTTTGGCTCAGGTAATTCTGTCTGTCTACAATCCTTAAAGCAACACTCCAGAATCTTAGAATATTTTGAAAATGTCTGATGTAAAACTCAAATAAAACTATGAGAAAGAGACTCTTAAGGTGTTTGGTCCATGAGAGATCCGCCCGAAGAATTTTAGTAAAAATCGGCATGAATGATATTTTATCGATGTAGAACTGATTTTTAAAATAAAAATTGGGGGTCACCGGACTCGTTTTTCCATGAGAGTTGGTTTAAAAACAGCATTTTTGGAGGTTTTGGGGGATAAATTAGTACAGAGGTCTATGGGAAATGTGGCAAAAGTGAAATTATTTAGTGTTGATTCAAAAATTCTGTCCGAGCTTTTTTGTTAATTTTTTCACAAAAGTTGCGCACAAGTATGTTCTTTCAAATAAAACAATAAAAATTGGGGGTCACCAACTTAGTTTTCAAGAAAAATATTTTTTGGCAATTTTTAGCTTCAAAACACTACTCAGAGTATATGCACATGCGTATTGCGGCAATTACCTACACGGAAACTAGCGCGTACTGGTACTCGTGGACGGCGCGTGGACCAAACACCTTAAATCTTAAAAATATATTGTTTACCTCCAGCATTGAGACATTATCAATCCCATTACATCTCATAAAGCAAACTTAATTTTTTTTATTTCTGAGCAAGTAATTCTTCCCTACTTATGATAAGCTTAAGAGAGACGTTTAACCAAACAGTATGTTCAGTATAGATTCAAAATTTGGAAACACTAAATAAAGGGTATGGTATAACAGGACATCACCTAGAGACATTATTAATCCCATTACATCTCATAAAGCAAACTTTATTTTCTAATTAAAATAATTATTAATCGAAGTAATTCTTCCCTACTTATGATAAGCTTAAGAAAGACATTTACCAAACAGTATGTTCAGTATAGATTCAAAATTTGGAAACACTAAATAAAGGATATGGTATAACAGGACATCACCTATTCAAAATGCCTGATCAATTTAATTCTATCTTGATTTTGTCCTTTAAAAGTTAAATTGCAGCAAATGGCATAAAATCCATGACACACTCCTAAATCTTAGCACATAAACCCATATACGTGACCCATCATATCGAAAGGTACCTTAAGGGTCCCAAAATGAAAATTGATATTTTGGTCTAATCTGAAAGATTATATTTGAAGCTTTAAAATGACACCTTGCTTTTAGTTATTGGATGTTTGATTGCAAAGTTACATCCAAATTGGTGAAAGGCATCAAGCTGATTCAGAAAACAATAGTTCTGAGAAAATCAAGTTTAAAGTTTCTGTCCTGTTAAAACTTGAATGGAGAAAGGATTTGTATCTTGTTTTTTAACAAATTAATCTTATGTTTTGGATGTTGGAGCCTGATTAATATGATAGAGTGCACTTCAAAGGTAACGTTTCTGATGAAATTAGAAATTCGACCTTGGATGTGATTTTTGACTATGCTCAGCTTCAATGGCCCGTATACTATGCCGGTATTAAGGTACCTTTCGATATGATGGGTCACATATAGGACAAGTCATTACATCTTGTGCATAATTGATATCTTCACTCTGCAGGAATCTAGGGGAGGGGAGTTTTTGCACTTCTGATAAAATATACACAATTTGAACTTTATCATATTAAATGAATTGCATATTAAATTAAGCGTAAGTGATAGCAAGTATGATTAAATGTAAAACCAAATCTCTGTTTTCCCTGATTGAAGTACAAGGCCATACATTCTCTTGCATCATTGAGTTAAGCCTAGCCATTTCAATTTGATTTAATAATAATGCTTCATCAGTTTGGTTCAACATATCCCTGTAAGCATAAAAAATGTGTGAATCTCATGGAGTGCAAATGCTACTATTACAGCAAACTGAATATGGCTACATCACGTACTTAATAACATTTCTTCTCAACCCTTAGGCATCATAAGACCTTCTTGGTAAAATTCAAGATTTTGTCATTTTCTTACTTAGCCATCCCTTTCTCAAACAGATCTTAATTACTTATATACCTTGATCATCACTAAATAGACAGGAATCGTGTGGCGTTTCTTCACCTGCCAGTAAACATAATCCCCATTATATGCGCTATAGATACTAATGCCCGAGTTTGACATACCAGGCGCGCTGCGACTTACGCAGTTGTGCTGTGTTCACCCGCACACATTTATCTGTATCAATTCAAAATGTAAAAAAGCCCGCCTATCTGGTGTTGATCAAAGTATAGATGTGGAAGTCTGAACAGTTAAACTTGAAATGTAAGGTAAGGATGAAGCTCATCTTTGAGACAAGAGGAATGAAGAAAGACTATACTATTTCAAAGTGTAAGCTACTTACTTTGCTATTGTATACAGTATCCTTAAAGTTCAGTGTAAAAAGTTCTTTTATTTCAATCTTTCAACTCTTTTTCAGACTGCCCACTACTACAGAGAGACATCAGCTGATTGACCTTCCAGATTTTTCAAAAAATGTCTTTGTTTTCCTAACCATTTGCAAATATACCTGACATTCTCCCACCTTCTATCTTTTGTCCATTTCTTTCTACTTTTCCCAATTTTATCTTTATAACCTGCACCTCCTCACACAGCCTATTGATTACACTTCTGAGCAAAAGCTCCCGACTCATAAGTACCAGGCATTGAAAGTGTAAAGTTCAAATCTGTTGATCATGGCAACATTGCGTGCCTTTGGTAGATGGATTCAGGATCAAACTTGGAAAGAGGTCTATGATAGTGAAGGGACTCAAAGCAAAACTGATGCATTTTATAATATTTTAAACAAAGGTATTGAAGCTTACTTTCCACTTAAAACCATTAAGGTCCATCATAAAGACAAACCTTGGATTACGCAGCTTATTAAGAAACTCATTTCCCAGCGTCAAGCT
>JXSR01S054112.1:151282-162111 GCA_000969725.1 Ophiothrix spiculata | reverse complement strand
CACATAAAGGGGAAGGGTGCACCAAAGTCAACAAAATGTTATATACTTTACACAAGTCTTTAAAATACTTGAACAAATATTATTAATTTTGCCAAATTCAGGGGACTGTAACAATAGTTAGATGTCCTTTAAACCCTCTCTTTATTTCTTAGCTCTTTCAAATGTTCTTTTTTTAAAAATATTGCTATTGATAACTATAAGCAGATTAAGCAAATTAACCTTATATTCTTATATTTCCACTATATGTAAAAAGCGCTGATCACGAACTGCGGCAGTAGAAAATATCTTCTTTTTAACGAGTTTGCAGCTGAATTTCTGATATATTCTGTATGACATAACAACTGTAAGTACTTCGTATAGATATTGAGAACTTTTAACACATGCACGTGGAAGCGATTTGTCAGTTTTCGAACTTTTGCGACATCGATATCATCTGTATTCAAAGCTGTATGGAGCAAGTATGCTGAATTCTGCTCTTCTGCTCTTTGTATCAAATGTGATTGTACTTTACTATGCTGCTATGAGACCTTTCCTGTACAGATCAGTGCCTATCCGTTATGCAAGGAAAGGTGTTATCAACAACAATTACAGCAACAATGATAAGCACTCATCCACACAATTAACACAATTGATTTTCCTGCGTGGATGTAGAGCTGGACAACACAAGAAGCGTTCAATACGAACAACGATCACTTACAGAATCCCAGAATGCACTCGTAAGCAAACTGTGAATAAAAGTAACCTTGTTCACGTTCCTCGAACCAATTCTTCTCGTATCCATAATTCTTCGAAAATTCGCTTTGCATCATGGAACGCTAGGTCTGTTAAAGCAAAATTAACAAAGCGTAAATCAGTACCGAAATCGGCTGCTCTTTGTGATTTTGTTATAAACAATCAATTAGACATCCTTGCTATAACAGAAACATGGATGACCAGCGATGAAAGAGATAATCACATTCTCACTGACATCAGAAATACTTTGCCGAATTATCAATTTTTTCATGCACCTCCCCAAAATTGTAAAGGGGGCAGAATTGCTGTTCTTGCCTGTCATGGTCTGAAAGTTCATGTCCATGATACCTGTCACTTCACTTCTTTTGAGTATATGAACTTGAACATTTCATCTGGGTCTAGCTTCCAGATGATAGTCATCTACCGTCCACCGCCAAGTACAGAAAACAAACTTACAATGCTACAATGTTTTCAGATGACTTCTCAACACTTCTTGAGTCCATATTTGTTGGTAATGAAAGGTTGCTTCTATCTGGAGATTTTAACATTCATGTGGATGTGACAGATAATCGAGAGGCATTGTCGTTCTTAAACATCCTTGACATTCACGATTTAGAACAACATTTACGTGGTGCTACTCACAAAGGTGGCCATACCTTCGACCTACTAATAAGCAGAAAAGAGAGCAAGCTTGTGAGCTCTCCCACAATGGAGAGTTCTTTACTCTGCTCATCGGATCACTCGGGCATTCAATGTACCGTGGATATTGGTCGCCCTGCTCCTTATACTAAGCATATTAAATCTCGCCGCATTTCGGAGCATTGATGATACAGTTTTTGAAATGATATTCGGACTTCTCTAGAACCATTGTCTATATCTACTGATCTGGAAGCCATCGTTACAGGCTACAATAAAACGCTGTCAAAAACTCTTGACGTGCATGTGCCAGAGATTGATAGGAAAATTGTGCTATGCCCACACGCACTATGGTACAACGAGTCCCTTAGATCTGCCAAACAAAAACGCAGACGCCTTGAGCGAAAATGGTGTTGCTCTGGTCTCACAGTCGACAAGGAATTGTACACTGAGCAATGTGGCACTTATAAAACTTTACTTGCTGAAGCAAAGACAACTTATCATAGCAATGAAGTGAAGAATGCCAACCAACGCGAGCTTTTTCAAGTTGTCAAGAAGCCTACTTGTCCGAAATCAACCAAAACCCTATCTGCTTCAGAGAGTCCAAAACAACTCGCTGACTCGTTTGCAGAATTTTTCACTGACAAGTTAAAGAATCTGCATGATAAACTGGAATCTTCAAATGTTACACCTTTCTTGATACCGATAAATGAGTCTTGCAATAGCTCCTTCTGTGAATTTGTTGCTGTCACGGAAGACGACATTTTAAAAGCAATCCGATCTGCGTCTATTACGTTATGTCCACTGGATCCCCTGCCAATTGGGATGTTCAAAACTTGTCTTCACGACCTCATTCCAGTGATCACTCGGATTGTGAATGTGTCATTGTCCTCGGGTGTTTTTCCGACGAGGTCTCAACATGCGCGGATAATTCCTCTGCTGAATAAATCGAACTTGGACCAAAACGTTTTGTCAAATTATCATCCGGTATCTAATTTGGCACTTCTTGGCAAAATTATTGAGCGAGTTGCAATCCACCAACTGCAGACCTATCTCAGTGATAACGGCCTTAATTCTCGGATGCAGTCTGCCTATAGAAGGTACACAAATTTCCTATAAAATCTAATGATTCAATGTTGACTGTCCTTGATATTTTGTACATAATAGGTTAAAGCGTACAGCATCTAAAATTTTATATCTAAACTTATTTTGTTTACTGAATCATTAACACACATTTATAACATGTTCTTGAAACAGGTACTTCATATACTGCCAAAAAAATTAATCTTTTACTAAAATGAGTCATACTGTGCTTAAATCATTCCTTGTATTCTCTAGAACCAAAGATATCATTGAAAAAAACATTATAGGAAATTTGTGAAATGGAAGTAAACAAACATTGTAGATGGTCCAAACTAAATTATTAAAAGGAAACCTGTTTTAAATTCACAGGCATTAAGGGATTAAGAAAACTTGTTCAAGGTTGTCTTTGCTCATACTCCATCCAAATATTTCTGCACTTAATTAGATCTGGATCAATCTGTTTGTTTGTTTGTTTTTTTCAATCTGTAGAATATCCAAAAGCTTGTTAATAATATATAACACATCATTGACAACATGAAAGTGACATGGCACTTGCAAAATACCATTTTTCATCAAGTCACAAATTTAATGAAATTTCTGCCATCTTTTGAGAGCAAAAATACAATTTACCTGACAAAAATGCCTGAAACTTGATATCGCTACATGTGTCAACTGTCTCAACTATTACATTACCTTACTTGATTTCATTAAATTTGATTAATCATGATTAAACTTATTTCATAAAGCTGAATTATGACACCCCTCATCATCTTCACATTATTGCTTTCAAACCAACACGAAATAAAAACAATCAAAAATTCTGAAACAAGTCTTGAGATTCATTAATGTAAAGCAACATTGAAATGAACATACTGCAAAACATAAAACCCCTAGGCCTACTTTATTCTTCTTTTTCTTCCTCTACTTGTCATTGCTAGAAGATATTTTCTATGTTACACTCAACTTTCACGCTCAAATACCGACACAAGCACAAGCATCTGGAGGCAAGTAGTGACAAGACTCGGGATAGGTGCCAAATTATCGTAAAAGCTTACAGATTTGATGTAAACCGGGGTAATGACTGCGCTAATAGCTCACGTAGAGTGTGCAATTATTTGAACACACATGATTACTTGAGAGTTTTATTTCATGTTGAAATGTATCTCAAAGTGAAGCATGTAAAGTCATACAAATTCTACAACTATAATCTACTTTCTTGTGGCATATTTTGAAACATGAAAATGAATTGACATTTTCTTAGCTGAAGCATGTTCCTAATTAGATAGAGCAATAACAAGATGAAGAGATAAGTCTATGTATCAGATTATTAATCTTGAAAATTTGAACCCAGTGTATGGAAATAAATGCCTTTCAGATATTCTTTAATTAGCAAATTAGTGGTTTTGGTTTGATAAGAATGATTTATTTTGAAATTCAATAGCAGTATGTTATGATTGTGAATGGAGATATGTGGAACTGAAATTCTAGGTATGTTATGATTGTGGATGCAGAACATCTCTAACATCAATGTTGATGCAATATGCTTGCTGGGTACGTTGTATATGTTGAGATGTGCCAAATTGTGTTTTGAACAAATACTGAACTACAATGTAGGGTTTTCACTATCGAGATGTAAAAATTAAGTGCTAATTTTGAAATGTGATTTTCCTGTTGATAAGATGGAGAATGGAAGATTGGTAATACAAGTCAGGCATAAAAGTTGATTGGCATAATGTTCTTTTACAATTCTTGCAAAAAACAATATTTTGAAACCATCTACATGTTAATCTGCTCATGCATGACATGTAGCACCATTATGTCTTACATTCAATAGAGGATTATCAATTAAAGCAGCTCTTGGGAAAATGTTACTTAATTAGGTAATGCACTTGATACTCAATCGCATTCGACCTCACATTGAACCTCTAGACCAAACCAAAATGGGTTTCGCGCTGAACACTCAAATTCTTCTCACATCCTTGCCTTATGAAGACTTATAGAAGGAATCAAGGACAAGAATCTTCAATGTGTCATCACCTTCATATACTTCAAGAAGGCCTTTGATTCAGTGCACAGAGGTAAAATGCTCAAGATTCTCACTGCTTACGGGATTCCGAATACCATCGTCGAAGCAATCAATACCATGTACAGCAGCACAAAAGCAGTTATCACCAGATGGTGAAACTGAGGCTTTCGAGATATTAGCAGGAGTGCTACAGGCCGATACTTTAGCACCATACCTGTTCATCATTGTGCTAGATTATGTGATGAGAATGGCAATCACAGAAGACAAGGACATGCTGGGCTTTACAGTAACACCTCGAAGAAGTCAAAGGCACCCTGCAGAAGTCATTACCGACCTAGATTTTGCAGATGACATTGCCTTGCTATCCGACACATTACAACAAGAACTGCTGACCAGAGTTGAGGATGCTGCTGCAACAGTTGGTCTTATGATGAATGCTTCAAAAACCAAATTCATGGCATATAAATCAAGACTGATGTTGCACTGTCAACAATAGAGGGAAGTCAACTAGACCAGGTCCAAGACATTCAATACCTGGGCTCTTAGGTAGAAGAGTCGGAAAAGGATTTTCATGTCCGAAAAGCCCTCGCATGGAAAGCTTGTAACAAAATGCGCCTTCTCTGGAAATCCAATCTACCAGACTTGTTAAAGATCAGCTTCTTCTGTGCAGCCGTAGAAAGTATTCTGTTGTATGGCTCAGAAGGGTGGACACTGACAGAAAGACTTGAAGCCAGGTTAGATGGGTGCTACACCAGACTATTAATGATGGTTCAAAACCTCAACTGGAGAGATCATCCTACCAGGGAGGTAATATATTGTGATTTACCCAAACTATCAGAAATAGTGAGAGGTCACCACCTAAACTTTGCTGCTCACTGTGCTAGACGGCTTGAAGAACCAGTGTCTGGATTAGTGTTCTGGACGCCCACCCAAGGAACTACACAGGGAAGACCAAGGCTGACCTACCCAGTACTTCTTACACAGGATGCTGGCATTGATCAAAACGAACTTCTCAAACTCATGCTAAACAAACAGCAGTGGAGAAAATTCATCATGGCTTCAGACCGCGGTCGACATAGATAGATAGATAGACTTAGGTCAAGAGATTTGGTCTTTATTGTTGGCTAGAGAATGAGAAATAATGATTTTTTAGGAGGAGGGCTTCTTTATTTCCTAGTAAATAAAGTAAATGACAAAATCCGTGAAACATTTCAACAATTAACTAAAGTTTATCAAAATATTAAACTACATTTTGGAGCTAGGTTTGTTTACTTGATAGTCTTTAAATAACTTTTCCCCATAATAGTTAGTATTTGTAATATATTATTATGCTGTTGTATCTAATTGAAAAGCATTTCTCAAAGATTTGAATAAAATGAAGGCATTGAAAGTGAAACAAGTTGTTTCAGGTACACCCTGGATTTAAAGCCATTAGCCACGATCACCCGAGTGAACTTTTCTCAACAACTACTGATTTTATTGCATTTTTAGAAAATACTTCCAACTATTAAGTCATATCCAAAACCATTCTTGATGAACTTGCACATTTATTGTAAAACAAACAATTATTTATGCTTTGAATTATTCATTCTCAGGAGAATGAAATATTCAGTGAGTGTGTTTCTAAAAACAAATTATCGTACTAAATTCTTACAATTTTAACTTCTTTGTTACTAACATTATATTGTAGTTCAGAAATCATATTGTTAAACTAAATTTAACCATCCTAAAGAATAATGTTCACTTGTAAATCAGAGGGAATAAATTTAGAATCTCAAACTTTATGAAAATAGAAACACTACTGACAGAACCCCAAGAAATGAATTTGGCTGAAAATTGTCTTCTTGGAGCAATTGATATGATTTTGTTTGTATGTTTTGATTCTAGTTAGGTCTTACTTTGATTCAAAAAAGTTTTCACAAGTTTTCATATCAAAGAAAATCATGGCTAATGCCTTAAATAACATCAAGTAAATTCAAATATCTTTCACAATACATTGAGTCTTTTTAATAACTTTTCTCAGAATTTATAGACAATTTGAAATCATTATGTTTACTAAACCTCATTGAAGCATCATTGGAAAAAATAGATTCAAAGCACTGCTTATTGAATATTAGGTATCATATATGTTTTACTAGACTGGTAAATGGAATCTGCCTTGACTAATTGAATTCAGAAATTTTCATACTTTCTTGATTTCACTGAATTGTCTTCATTTGTTTAGTTCCTCTTGCTTTAAATGCCGTTTCACTCATTAAGTGTCTAATTATGCACCAGCATGATTTGCCTTTGCACCTGTTTGACAATGGAAGAAGAAAACTGTCTGCATCCAGCTTTCTGTCTCTGATATACCATATTAATTAACATGTATATAAGGGGCACAGGGACAAAAATCTGCTAAATGGTTTACTTTCCACATCAAAATTTTCAAAATAGAGATTTTGAAAAATGTAAGTTCAAAAAGATCCAAACATTTTATCAATTTTGCTGCAAACTGAGCAAAACAGGGTTTTCACAGGGTTTGGGATACGTGGAAATGTCTCTTTTAACTAAGGCCAAAAATCAATGATTACTTGATCATGTATTCCCTAAATAATCCTGACAGGGCAAACAAATTTTAGTATTTTCCCACTTACTTTTTGCATTGTTTAAAGTTGCTTCATCTACTGTCGGTTTATACCATGGTGGCGCTTTCAGGGCAAAGTCCCTTTTTCTAAAAGCCTGTTCATAGATTGGCAAGTCTCGAGCGATGACATCATCTTGACCTTTGACCTTCACTATTTTTCTTGTATCTTCTAAATCATCTAAGTATGTTTGTTCCAGCTGTGAAAATATAAAAAATTGAAGAAATATGATATTATTGTATTAAATTAGCATACATTAAATACAGTGTCCTTCATAAAAAATACACAAATTTATGCACAGTTGCTCGGGAGCTGTAAAGCATGCACAACAGGTTCCTAAAATGGCACATTTAGGCAAAAGAAAAGAAAATCAGCTAGAAATTAATAAACAATATTGATAAACAATGAACATCATACTTTAAAGCCTCGGCATTTACAAGCATTTCCTTTGTTTTATACACTTTTGAAATGAGAAAAGATCCCTGTACTTAAAGACAACTTTTTACAACACAACACAGCATTCAAAGTCAGGTTGCACTCGACATCCCACTATTAGTGTATAGCATATGTAACAAAAAACAACATGACCTGTCAACTCCCATAACTATAGATGACTTTACACCATGACTTGAGACATTTCGAGAATTGTATCAAAGCTAGTATGATTCTATATAGTGTTAACTCTTTTTCTTGAAGATGTCACAACTTTGTCAGAACAGTAGAGGGAGTTACAGATAACGGCAACTGTCCCCTCAAATAAATGAAAATTTTCAAGAGCCATTTTGAGAATCGCATTCTGTTGAACCTACTGTGATTTATACAGTGTAACCCTTTTTCATAAAGATATCACATGTTTATCTGTAGGGCATGGCAGTAATGGGTACTGACAGCTGTTGATGTCTTGTCATCTCTAATCAATGCAGATGTCATACATGTACTCAGAAAAAGAGAGAGCGAGACATCTTTTTTCTGGTTAAAAAAGTGGGTGCAATTTTGCAAAGTTTAATTTCCACTCTCATATAAAACATCACAACACTAAAGATGTTTCGATTTAAGGTGCAAGGTGGAGTTTAATGTGGTTAAATTTGACTTTTTCCATTTTTGATTAATTTGAAATCTGTATAATTTTGTCCTTAATTTACTTTTTAAATTAAGCAAATTGGACATTTGGTTCCGAAGATATGGTCATTTGAAATAAAGGGAATTGTGTGGTTTCGCAAAAAAAGTTGAAGGTTTCTTATAGAAATGCATGTAATAAATTCTTTTGTATGTCTTTGTTTTCTTAGAAGCAATTTTAGGCAAAAATATGCCAAAATAGTAAATAAATACTTACAGTGTTTTTTTTGAAAAACAAAAGTTGTATTTTACCATAAATATAAAACTTATGGGAAAAAACCAAAAATTGTTTCATTGCAGAGTGATAAGAACACGTGTGAATGCAGGCAAAGTCTCAGATCTTCCTCAGATTCCACCTAGCTATACATTCCACGCTCTCATAAATGAGCTGGGGATTCATCCTTCATGTTGCTTCTGCCAAATTGTGGAATAAGCTTCCCTCTAATCTGAGAGAGTCTTTATCATTGCCTGCTTTCAGACGTGCACTTAAAAGTCACCTCTTTTCTGCATAATGTTGCTGTTCATACTGTTGTATTTTCATGTATATAATATCAGCACTGTGTTCTTTGTAGAGCGCTTTATAAATGCTTTGTAATAATAGTAATAAGATAGCATTTACAGAAGATATTAGCTTTCTTCATGTTCCGACACACTGATCACTACAGTTCCTTGAAATAATTTTCCAAGTTGGAATATTTTAATACTCTTTTGATATTAACTAAGCTTACCAGTTCTTTAACAACACCATACAGCAGTCAAATGAAGATTGCACTCGACACCTATTAGTTCATAACATATGTAACAAGAAACAACATGAACTGTCAGCTTCCATAACCATAGATGACTTTAAATCATGACTTAAGCGGGGACATAAGAGGCATTTTGTGAACTGTGTCAAAGCTAGTGTGATTCTTTCAGGTGTAACTATTTTTCTTGGAGTTGTCATTGATTCATCAGTATAGGAGTTAATGTTTAAGACAGACTGCTGATTATATGCCACCTCTTATATGTGTTGATACTATGACATGAAAGACATTTTGAGAATTACCAAAGCTACTGTAAATGGAAAGAAAATCAACCTCCCCATTTCTTTAATATTTCCATTTAGCATTTAGGCCAACTAGGATTGCACCTCAACATGTTGTGTAACCCATAGGAGTCACAAGGTCACATGGAGTCACACGGGGTCAAAAACATGATTTTTACAAAAAACAGTTTCAACTCATCAGGATTAAGGTGTATGATTGTATAACTCATGCATATTTAAGTAGCTCCTAAGTCTCAATAAACGTAGTTCTCAAGGGTTGACTCAGTGTCACGTGGGGTAACACAGGTCAAATATTGATTTTTACCAAAATCAGCATAAGTCCTTTCTTAAGACAATGGCTGATTTTGACCAAATTTGGTCAAAATAATCTTCTCTACCCCAAAATGTCATGTGACCCATCAGGGTCACAAGGTCACATGGGCTCACACGGGGTAAAAAAACTGATTTTTACCAAAAAATAGCTTATGTGGCCTGTGGAAAACTTGGTTTTAGTATAAGTGTTGTGTGTCTTAAACAAACAGTACCGTACCTGTGATTTTAGTGGTGTGCGACTGTCAGATGGAAGGTTGGCTGTACGGCGACACATGTGTGGTTCAATGCAGAATTCCTGTTGGAGTTGAGTATTTTGCAGTATTGTTGTGATTATATTGAGACATCTATGCTTGCACTGGATTGATTTATGAAATGTTGAACGTCTGGCATGTTATTAACGAGAACAACATGGTACCTGTATTCTTGTCTAAGCTTCCAATGTGACATTTGATATATGAGAATAGACGCTAATACTGGTGTTGGATATAAGTAGTCACGTCCATGTAAATGTATGTAGAGATATTATTGTTTTATATTGCTTAGTTGATGTTGAAGATTATTAATTAGAAATCTTGGTATGAAGTGTCTCAAAAATAGTGGGCAATATTATTCCATTGGTCTCACTAAACCAAGTCAGAAAATTAAAGATACTAAACTACACTCTTTTTTAATCATTTGTCATTCAATCATTCAGTTTATATGTCTACCTTTTGTGATTTCTTACAGCCATTCATAATCAGCAATGTAAGGCCTAGACAAAGTTCTAATGAGCTTCTAAATATTTGATGCAACTAGTCTTCGTTTATCTAATAATCTAATATGTTGCAGACCACTCTATACACAAAAAACAAAAACAATAAAAACCAGCAGCAGGGTACGTGTCACTACTGTGACGTATCTTGCATATCTAGTTGCTTTTGCTTTCGATAGTGTAAACACAAAAATTGTTACCGATTGCACTCTAAGTGGGGATTATCTTAACAAATTGACTCCAGTGAACAGAATCTGTATTGGGTTAACAAAATAATTTCCAAAAGCTTACAAAATGCAATGCATTTACAAAACATTTGAACCAGGCTACTGTTTGTAACATTCAAAGCAGGTGCATTCACACAGGAGATCAATGGTTTAACGTGACTTTCGAACCACAAAGCAATTAGAGTAAAGTTTCTTGCCCAAGGAAACAAGGAGAATTGAGTTGATTTCATGACAGTTCTTATTTCCAGTCAATAACGTTTAGTAATTATTAAAT
>JXSR01S054112.1:103093-114102 GCA_000969725.1 Ophiothrix spiculata | reverse complement strand
CTTTGGGGAATTCCCAATGATCACCTGATATTTTCATGCAATCAATTGCCTATTAAAATAGAATGGAAAATCACCTAAAATTGCAAAATATGAATCTTTCAGAAAAAGCCCTTTCTGTAGCAATCAAAGATTTCAATATTAAGCTTCTCTAATTAAACAATTAATAAACAAAAACAAACAATTCAGTTTCACATAACAGTATGATCAGATCACACTTTTAAGTTAAGCCTTTAAGCTTGGCGAAGAAATGTTAGATAAGCTTTAGGTCACAGAATGTAGGTCAAGCTATTTAACACCACATGAAATAAGATGGAGATAGGATTCAACCTACAAATAGAATATTCTGTTTACTGAATTATTTGTGCCATAATTTTCACCATATTTAAAATGAAAGATATTTAACTTTTTAGTGACAAATAGATCAATCAGACTCTGATACGAACTATTACTTTAAAGACATAAAGTATCAAAAGTTTTCCCACAAGTTATTATATGGTGAATAGCGCATATAAATACCGATTATTATTATTATTATATATGTTTACTGATTATCTCTTGAGAAAAGGTTCTACACTGTAATTGCCATTCAAATGATACAGCAAACAAGTATTTCTCTTTGCCTGGCCATCTCTTTACATCAGAATTAGGCCACTCTGACAGCAAAACATTTAAGATAATAAGATAAGATGTAGAGCATCTACAGGTATAAGATGTGACAAAATGGTACTTAATATATTATCTCCTATAGAAATAAAACGACTCAGGAGAAACTTACATGGAAAACTACAAGACATCCTGAGACCATGTTAAATTATTTATCTGATCTGAACATTTCTCTCTTTCTTTATACTTACAAAAGGTCTCAACCCTAACTGCCTTCTAAAATGATACAACAAACAAGAATTCATTTTTGCCTGACCATCTCTTTACATCAGAATTAGGCCACTCTGACAGCAAAACATTTAAGATGATAAGATAAGATGTAGAGCATCTGTATAAGATGTAACAAAATGGTACTTAATATATTATCTCCTGTAGAAATGAAGGTCCCCAGGAGAAACAACTACAAGACATCCTGAGAACATGTTAAATTATTTATCTGATCTGAATATTGACTTGTAATAGAGGAGCTTACAGAACTTAGAGTATCACGAAAGGGGGTCAGTTAATTGTGTTATAAAGGAGGGGGTCAAGTCATAATAACAACAAAATTGGTTGTCATCAACATCGACAACAAATAACATTGCTTCTTCAATTAAACCCATCCAATTTCTCGGGTATAGGTTTTTCCAGAAACTGATCCATGCACCTTTAATTGGCATTTTTTGGTGAAACGCTTGAGGGGGATTGTGATATAATGACCTCTAATATACATTTCAAGACCTAATTCCAATTTTAATTTTTAATTTAAGAAAAATGAACCAGACACCTTTAACTTACCAAAAGCCATGCACCTTTAATAAATACACAAACTAATTTCTAAGATTTTTCCAGAAACTGATTCATGCATCTTTAATTGGTATTTTTTCCAGAATACACCTTTAATTAGCATTTGTCAGCAAATATCCCACATGGTGTAGACTCTCCCCTTCACCAACTTTCATCAAATTTTGTCAAAGTTCCATGAAAATCTGACAAAGTATATGATTTGGTGATAAATTTATTATTTCAACCACCAGCAGTCATTGACCTCTGGTGACCCCTTGTTGACCTTTGACCCCATTTCAGTTGGGACCATACGTGTGACCCTACCCAAGGACCATTGTGTCCAAGTCCCATGGGAATCGGTCAAAGTATGTGAGAAAAGTGGCACATTGAAAAAGGTTAGCATTGTTAACCACGCCAGACACAGACACATACTACCAAAGTGATACCTATGAGCTCATCTTACAGACGACACAACTAGATCAGTTTGCAACTATCTTTAGTAGATAGCACAATTCAAGTAGGTATTTAAAATAAATTACAAGGTTTGGAAGTATTATGCTCCAATCCTGTGTGAGGACTTTACCATGTGGAAGGTTTTCAAACTTTCTTAAAGCATTATTATAACTTATAGGCCTACATCTCTCCTATTACACATACCCAATGCATTGCAAATCAAGACTAAAATGATTTTAAAGCCTTTTTTATAAGATAAGCTCACAGATGGTACAAAATAAAGACCTGGTCCCTTTTTTGTCTAAAACAGAATCCCATAAATCCAACATTGATAAATAATTTCTTTTCATTGCTATGCACTTTACACCAGGCTTTGAAACTAAATAAATAAATAAAAAATAACTTATTTGCTTATATCAGACAGTTGTTTGAACTATAATGCCCTTTTTGAAAATCAAACTTTCCTTGAAAGTACATCTAATCTTTCATCAGCACAAGGATAGGCCCTCTTGACAGTGGAATTGTCACATAATACCCTCTGCTGCTAAGAGAAAAGGGTTATGGTTACATACTCCTCATCATTTACTGTTATGATAGCTATTTCTTGTGTACTAACATAAGAGTCAGCATAGACTGATGATGTAATTTCCTAGAGGTAACTAGACCTGAGTCTGACAGGTATTGTTATTCTATACTAAATCATTTGTTATGATCTCCCATCACACCAACATTAAAAGTGTTAAAGGCAACTTGTAGCTTAGTTTCTCATCTCATGAAAGATCTAACTGCATCCATGGGGGAAGATGAATTGTAACTTGAAATAGCAACTTCTCAGATAAAAAGAAGATTTCAAAATGATAACAATAATGATGTTTTCCACACACATGCATATCCATTTTCAAAACTACATATGATTGCATACATATGGTGTATGATAGTTTCTAAGACCTTTCTTCAGTAGAAAATATAAAGATAAAAAACACCAATTTTAAGATGTATCCTCTGAAATCTTTAGATGATAACATAACTGACTTATTTCTGGAACTTTCTTTGGTAGATAGCTAAATCAAGTTCAGATTACACATTTTAAGAGCCATCAGCAGTATGTATTTAAAACCTGGAAAAATCACTTATTTTAGAGACATCTTTAGCATTAACTAGATCAGACCAAGAGTTATCTTCAGAAGAGAGTACAAAAAAAGTAAGTAAGTTAAAATGACTCATCTCAAGAGCTGTTTTCAGGAAAATACTATAAATCTAACTGAAATAATTGAACTATTTTTAAAGGTTTTACTTTTTTAAAAGCATTCTTAGATAGTAAACAATCATTCAAATATCTAGGATAATATATTGACCAAAAATACTGCGATTGATGTGAGCAATCGCAGATATCACAAACATGCAATTTTGTTTCTACAATCCACCAATAGTTGCTTAGTGTTTTTGATTATTCACAAAGTCTTCTGAAAAACAAATTATGTGAAGTTTAAGTAAGTTGATCCAATATGCAAACCTCTTTATTACAAATCTAATTCAATATATTCCATAAAGCCATCTCCGTTTTCTTGAGTCTATTAGCCTTTTGTATCTATACAAGATACATATGGCTTACAATTATTTTGTGTTGTATTATAGATAGATGGATCAGCCATCTGCGCACTACTGACCTGCTCAATTATGGTATCTATAAGATTTCTAATCCCGCATCTTTAGTTTGCAGCAATACCATACAATATCTTATATTTTCAATTCTTATTACCAAATGACAACATTAATGGACTGCTTCTTTCAATGTGTATTGTCACTGCAAATTGATTTGGTCAATCATCAGCCTTTACATGTTTCTAATATTAATACAGCGGAAATGTATTTAATTCCGCTAGTGGTATGATTGATTTTTCACTATATTTCTTGAACTGTTTGTCATTTCAGAAGTTTTCAGTCGCTTAAATTCATCATTGTTTAATGCAAGTTTACAATTCAAAGTACGGCAAAATTAAGTGTGCTTACAAAATTTGATGTTTTTTGCAAGAAATAGCCAGATTGCAATAGGACCTGTATTGCTAGAAGTGTATGATAGGGTGACTATATTTAAAATGTGATCATCAATGCCTGATGCAAGGTAGGGGAGACGCATCGATATATGTGATGCAAGAGAGACAAAGACTTGATGTGTAAAATTCAAGCCAATTGGTACAACGTTTATTTCACTGATAAACATCAATGTTTTCTTATTTGCTTGAGGCTAAAATTTCCTCATTTAGTGAAAATGGCAAAAATCCAAGGTAAGCTTATAATAGGACTCTGACCCCTTACCATCTCACACCACCAACTCCTCCAGCTATGGGCTTGTATGATAATTTAAGTAATCAGTATATTAATAATGCTGGAAAACTACAAATATGTTTGAATGAGAAACATTTAAGAGCCTCAAAGTGCTTCATTTTGAAGCGGCACTTCACCTACATATGCAGATAATACCGGTATCACAAGTTATTACACAACTATGCCTATGGTTATTTTGATTAAAAACATTTAGTTCATGCGGGCTGCTAAGATATTCCAATAAATCTAAACGTAATTGTGAAGGAACAGCATAACAGTCTTTAATTAATTTACCATTTTCCATTCAAAAAATAACAACCTAGTTGACTGAATAAATATTAATATTATGAAATGTTATGAGTAGTTCAAATCATGAAAATACAAGATGAGGAGACTTTTTATATTATTGAGAGGGGAGCGTGGCCGAGCGGTTAGAGCATGGGTCTCGTAATACAGAGATAGTGGGTTCAAGCCCCGTGCCGGGCGGTTTTCGTATCCTTGTTTCCTTGGGAAAGAAAGTTTACTCTATTTGCTCCGTGGTCGGAAAGTCACGTAAAGCCATGGGTCCCCTGTGCAAATGCTCCTTCTTGGGGTGCTGCATACAGTGTATACCTGGTGGTGAGTCTACACCTGTATGTAGTTCATCACACAACCATTAACAAGCCAGATACTCTTTCAAGATTTTTCACCTTCTCCATTCATGCAGAATTTGAATCTTCTCCATTCATGCAGATTTTGAATCTATAGGCTAAACACCACTAAATAGCTGTTGGGAATGAAGTTGGTCATGGTCAATATTTTGATTACATACTAGAGTGGCATCTTCACAAGATGTCTAGACAAGTTTAAGAAAATGAGCAGACACATATATCTTAATATCTAAGCCCACTTTAAATGATGTTTTAACTGGATTTAAAGCCATTTTGAACAATCAATGAAACAATGGAGCCCATAATAAATGTACATCCTTGCATGCTCTATGTATCACACAGCCCTTTGAAAATACCTTATTGAATGCAGTTTATATATCAGAACTTAACAATACCTGGCTTTACATAATTTTACACATTTTAATGATATTTGCTTACCTGCATGTCAGCAAAACAAATTCACCAAAACGACATAAAAGAGAAAAGACAAACAAGAAAATTGAGTTAGACAAAAGATTCATCAGATTGTTTGAAATCTATTAAGTAATAAAATAATTTGTCAAAGTTCATACATTAATATTCAACCTGGGCCATTTTCACCAACATTTAGCAATGGTCGCTAACCCCGTTTTGATTGCTAACTGCAAAAATGATTGTTAAATAGAGAGTATTTTGAACAATTTAGCAATCACTTTTAAATCACCTCTAAATATTAGTGAAATCGACCCCTGACCTTGTTTGCTGAGAGTTGTCATCAGAATGGCCATTGGACCATTCTTGCAAAGAAATCAATCCACTATGATGATTTAGTCTCTTTCACAGCAGCAGGGTTTTTGGTAAGTGCAGGTGTTACAAGATGATCAAAAAGAAGGTAGGTGACCTCCTCTCTGTTGAATGTCTTTGTGTTCCTCCTCCTGATCTCAATGGCTTCTCTTTTTCCATAAAACTTTTCGTCATGTTCTTTTCCATGATTTCAAGATTCCTAGGAGTTCGTACTAACTTGGGTTGGACAAATTATGTTACTTCTTACGAAACTTCAGTTAACTTCATACAATTGTATTAGATCACTTCTTGATACCAATCATTCAAAATGATGGGATCTTTAATGCAAAGGTTTATATCTGACTTGATATCAAAAGAAGTTGTCACCTTAGTTATGTCATTATTCTGTCTAAGAATGTCCTTATTTTTAAATGCATCACTGAGCTGCATACGGCTACTACGTATACAAAATTCTGTTAAAATGCTCCATTGGTTACAATGCTTCATTAATTTGATTCATGTCTTTACACCTGCCCCAAATTCCGTATTATTTCGTTAAACCTTGTGAATATCCATTTACTAGAAATCACATAATCATCTAAAAAAATGTAAAAACTCAGTGAAAACACCTGCCAAAATAAAGTTGCCATTTTCTCCTCAGAATATATTTGTAAGCCGTAAGAAATAGGACATTACCAAGGCATGAAAAATGGAAAATCATCTTTTCTTATAAATTGAATAAAGTATGCTTGATGTTCTTATATTTCTGATCATGTTTTTCTTCCAGAAAAGATGATTACCAAAATAAACAAATTTCATGACACAGCACAATCAGGATATCAATTTCTGATTGAATGTAAGCTATTCTATGAACACAATAAAAACAAATGGGTATGAAGGGAAGTTACCCCATTGAAAGTGGCCTGATCAATTTTCATTTCATCTTGGTTTCATATAGCCTTAGAAAAATTAAATTTCGTCAAATCGCATCAAATCCTTCACTGCCTCTCTACACTGGATCCCTCAAGATATGTCATTACAGCTTCAAAATCGTTGATATCTTCACCATTTTACAAGAGGGAGTTTCTGTGCCTCTGGGCACCATGAATACAGGTTGCTAAAAGAAATTCAATATCAAGTAGGGATTTTGATGGTTGCCATTATATTTTTTCTTCAATGTCTTAAAACCATTTTTGATATGGAATAAATTGAAAATTCAGACACTTAATACATAGAAGTCTGATTAACTATCTTACAAATTCTACATTTTATCTGCCTCAATTACAGGGATAAAAGTCCTATTACATCACTGAGCTGAGTTGAGCCTTTGGGATTTAACAAGATTTCACTTGCATGACTCTGGCAATTCTAGCTGTCTTACAAGTCTTAACTTAAAGCAACAATTGTGAATCTTCTAATCATGCAAAAATGTCTGAAGTAAAAATTTAAACAAAACTATGAAAAATAGAGACTCTTTCATCTCAAAAATGAATTTTTTAGCCTCAAGTAATTTAATATGATTCTTAAGGGAAGAAGATATTGTTAGTGATGGTTGATTCCAATTGAGAAGATCTTCCTTCTCATATTTTATAGTTTGAGGGTGAACAGTTTTAGTAGCATATTTATCAGGCCCTGGATTCGGGGATACGTGAAAATTTACTTGAAAAGTTGCTGTAGAGTTACCATAATAAGCAACTCGAGTTCCAAGAAACTTCAGGTGTGTAGGGACTCTCACTGTAACAGAGTCATGTATAACAGTATTGACAGTGCAATATGGGCCTATTTGCTGAGCTGCAAACAACAGGATGAATAGCAGTACTTGGGAAACCCCATTGTTGACTAATTGAGTCTAATTGAGTCAACAGCATCCATTGAAAAAGTCAATACAAAATGGGTACATCAGTTAGTAATTACTGTCAATTGGTATTGATTACCTTCTAGTCAGATCTGTCTATGTAATAAAGCACTGAGTTAAGCTTAAATGCAGAGTTACAGGTGTGGTGATGTTAAAATCCTGAACAGAAATCCCCTTTAAACACAAAGAAATCCCCTTTAAACACAAATTCGGTAGTGAGCTGGTAATCCAAAATTGCAGGATGGGTAAAACAGCAGTTCCAAAGAAGACCATTAATGCAATAGATGCAAAATAGCACAATAAAGCAACCACAGTTGCACAAAAAAGACAGAGAGTTGGAGAGGCCACATTAAGCGCACATCAATCCAAATTACAATTAATAAAATTTGCCCACATCAATCCAAATAACAAATAATAAAATTCTATTGGTAAGAAATATGAAATTTTTTGCTACAGGAAGATGCACATAAAAAGATGATGCACTGTGCTATTCTTTGTTTTGTTTGTAGCTTCACAAGGTTACAATGCAGCAATCCATTTGAAGTGTGTGCGTTGCATTTTGCCAAATTTTCACCACTTACGTTTATAAGGTTTATAGGTCTTAGGTTTATAGGTCTTAGGTCTTAGTTTTGTAGGTCTTAGGTCTTAGGTTTATAGGTCTTAGGTTTACAGGTCTTAGGTTTACAGGTCTTAGGTGTTAGGTTTATAGCTCTTAGGTTTATAGCTCTTAGGTCTTAGGTTGGTCTTAGGTCTTAGTTTTATATTAGGTCTTAGGTGGGTCTTAGGTCTTAGTTTTATACACACCCAAAATTCAATTATAAGTGAATTCAATTGATAGTGTAATAGTAAAGGTTGACTGTTTAGGAATGGAATTAATTTAACTTATTTTGTTTAAAGAAGGTCTGTCTACTGTGTTTCTAGTTTAAATAAGTAATTTTCTTCCCTTCTTGACCTTTTTGGAGGATTTTGTATTTTTGTACTTAAATAGCAATAGTTAAAAAGCAAACCAGTCACTCAAACTTTCTTTCATGAGCTATAGCAGTAAACTACTCAAAATGTAAAATATTATAGCTAAACACATAAGGAAATGTGTTAGCATAACCTATAGTGGATATCATTTGTAGTGTTGTTCAACATATCTACCTAATGATTTTATGTCATTTACAGAATAGCATGAAACTCTGACCAGCAGCCTCTGTTTCTGAGTAAAAATTTGTAACAATTTTATTTAGATTAGCACCAAGATTAACATACAGGGTGTCCCAATAAAAATGCATCACTTTTGTTTTTGATCATATCTCAGAAACCGATGAATAAAAATGAAAACTTTCATAATACCAATTAATATAGTTTAGTCTTTCATCAGGCCAATTTTGAGCGAGATCCGTTGAGTCGTTCTTGAGAAAACTAGAATTTTGTAAGAAGAGTCATTTTTACTCCATTCCAATGGGGTTTACCACGGTATCTCATGTTTATCATGTAAGCAATGCACATCTTTGGTTACTATTGATCAATTTATTTTAAACTTGGAAAGCAGACACTTCAAGATAGCAAAATATGGCATAGACACTAAAACATGATTTTGATATCTTTGTCAGCACTGGAAGTGGCACCGTAATTCAATGTGTAGGTTTATTTGTATTGCAGCGTTAAATAAAAAGCAGGAAAAAACGAGTTAACGGTTTCTCAAGAAAACTTAACTAAGGCAGATATTTCCTTTAATGGACAGTCTATTTCAGAAATCTTTTTGAGCTTCTTTTATTATAAAAAAAGAAATCTTTATGACTGTCTCTTCCTCTACAAGTGTTACAAATATAACATTGGCAACCTAATTATTCAAATCAAAATAACAAAGCAGTAATTCACTTCCTCGTGAAAAGTGGAATATCTGTTAGTACATGAAAGCTCACGTTGTATAATGTTGGTACAGTTTTAAGTAAATTTCAAGCAACTCTGTCTTGCACATGTCCACAATCAGTTTCCAGGCACCTTTGTTCAAGATTATCATCATGTTCCTGGTCCAATGCAACATTCTAAATCCCGGACGATTATTAAAGAGAGTCGGCTGTGATCAGACAAGCTATCAAGTTTTAATCATGTTTAATTTAATCAAATTCTAATTTTTCTGTTGTTGTTGCTATTGTTGTCGTTGTGGTTGTTGTTTTGTAGTTGCTCTCCTGAAAAGGTGTTTATCCATGATAAAATTAGTTTTTTTATTTAAAGTAGACCTACTACTGTGGTAACATGGTCATTTCAGATCGATGATAGTTGCAAATATGAGTTAAACCCCATTGGAACGGGGTAAAACTGAGTCTTCTAACAAAATTCTAGTTATCTCAAGAACGGCTCAATAGATTTTGCTCCAAATTTGGTTGATGAAAGACTAAACTATACTTATTGGTATTATGAAAGAAGTTTGCATTTTTATCCATCGGTTCCTGAGATATGATCAAAAACAAAAGTGATGCATTTTTATTGGGACACCCTGTATAGTACATCACCGCAAATTATACCATTTAACTAGATCCATTAAGAAACATGACACCTGTAAAGGTGATATTCAAATATCTGAAGTTGTACATTCAATACAGAATGTGCCGCGCAGACCATGAAAGAACCTCGCATCATTGAATTCATTCTTCCGTCAGGCTCAGCTACATGACACAATATTGTGAACGGTTATCAAAAGAGGAATGTTTGTATTGCATATAACAAGAAAACGCCACAGGGCATTGATGCGGGTCAGGTGAAATGTGTGATGTTGGGAAAACTGAAAAGAGGATGAAACCAGGATATTGTTGAAAATGTGCAAGATGATCTAGATGAACTCTGCAAGGTTATGTCTAGGTGAAGAGAGAGATGGTGTTCATTTTGCTAAATATACATGCTGGGAATATATAAATTGTAAAATAAAGTTGATAGCTGTAGGGCATTTTAAAGATAATGCTTGAGCATTAGACAGAATAATTAAATCCATCCTAAATATTGCCTTCAACTATGCAATGTAATATTAAAGTGTAGCATAAATAAAGTATATTTACACTAGTCAAGTATGAGTTGTGTCTGGGGGTATCAAGCACCTCTACTGACTCCCCAAAACACTCTAACCCCAAAACACCCTAACATGTATTTTGGAGACTGAAACTTCCAGCCCTAAGTATATAAGTGAATGTGACTTCCTACCCTAAACAAGCACATCCATTTCCAACCCATGAACACATATTTTTTAAAATTGTACAAGTAAACACACAGTACCATTGAAGATGATTTATGCATTGATCTTTCTTCTATATATTTCTTTGTTTTAAAAATCCAGTATCATCGCATCACGTTTTATCATATGTTGTTCCATTTAACATTTATATCTATTTTTTTTTATTGCCAAATATTAAGAGCCCCTCCAAACGAAATTCCACATTACTCATACTTTGCAATATGTAACCCCTAGTCAATATTCCTTATTATTAGTTCACAGAAAGTTACAACCAAAGTAGATCAAATTATTGCCATTTCTTACTTTGTGTCTGTTCTTACAT
>JXSR01S054112.1:92170-103043 GCA_000969725.1 Ophiothrix spiculata | reverse complement strand
AAAGTTACAACCAAAGTAGATCAAATTATTGCCATTTCTTACTTTGTGTCTGTTCTTACATACTTAAATAAACAAATTATAAGAGATATATTGACCACAAATGCTTTGAGCCTCCAGAACTAACTATGTCATTTCAAACATTGGGCCAACAGCATGGGCCTAGTTCTAACAGCTATAATAACTTCAATAAAAAGGTCTGTTTTATACAGGATAATGGTTAACCTTCTAAATTATGGAAACAGCAAGTTTCAAATGATGAGAAGTTCCTTATGTCATTTTCATATAAGTGAAAGGCATAAAGAGTTAAGATAGCAATTTCATTCTTGTAACAAATGTCATGAAAATTGTCAATGTCATATCCTTTTGTGCATAAATTATCATTTCCAATTTCAATAATCTGTCACTGAAATATATTGGCCATCTTTAGAAAGGTCTTATTTCATCAAAATATTTGCAAAGTATCACGGCATGTATCTATTCCATGTCCTCTATACTGTCTATACAGGTGACAAGATATTTCATTATTAACAAGATACACAGACAAATCCCTTGAACAGAACTTATTGGTTTAAATTTTAATGCTAAAAGTAACTCCAGGGAACAAGTTCCATAAAAGCCTACAAATGTCTTTACCTTGTTACAGGAACCATGTAAGATAGTTGCCTATGGCTAAGTTATGTCTGTGTGCAGCTTTTGGTTTTATACTCTGCTGAATTGCAGAATAAATATTGTGACAAACCTGCTGAATTTGATAGTTCACTAGAGAGATGACCATTAATAGTCACATTAGATAAACACAACATGCATCATGATGTTACATAATTACTGGCACACTACGGTATAATCTATTTTTAAAAGAAAATTGACATTCATGCTTCTGCGATGCTTGCTACGTGTAATGATAGGCAACATATATAATATGGAAACAGCTAGGAATAACAAAAATTCAGGAATGCTTCTGATTAAGAGTAGTTGATAAATGTACAACTTTTTTTCAAACTGCATTTTCTAAATTGGGATTTATACAAATCAATAGAAACCACATATCTGAAGGTTGTAATTTTAATTTCTTAAGATCAGTATAATCACAAAAAGCGCTATTTTAGAAAAGTGTATGCCAATATTCATGTTTTAATTCTATTTATGTTCTATTACATGATTATGTCTGCTTATTTATACTTTAAAATGATTCATAAAATGCTTTTAATACCATATTTTATCAAAAATAAAATATGGGCAAACTATCCATCCAGTTTACACTTATTCGGTACTTTTAGCCAGGAAACAAAAATGTTCATATAAAAATACTGCCCAGCTTAATGTGTAAAATAATGAGCTTAGAAATGGGCAAACGCCCATTCCTCGCTAAGACAAGCCTGGTATTAAGTCATCAGTTGATAGCAGGTGTTTCAGACAGTTCTGCCTCATCTAGGAACCGGTGTGCCTCATATCCTCTGAGGAAACCAGCATACCATAATAATTTTTATGATTTACTTCTTTTATATACAGTATAATATTGAGTTGTTCTGATGAGACAATGTGTAATATCATTTATAACAAAGAATAAGAAGCGTAGTTCTGAAGAGACAATGTATGTCCCCATGGTACTAAGCCATAGTGGTATTAATTGGATTTGGTGACAATAAAATATTTAACAGTTTTTACATCTTCAATATTACATCCTAATTGCATTACTAATGTCATATTGTTTGGCACTATTTTATCATTATGTTCGTCTTAATGCAAAAGAAAAAAATCAACATTGCCTTAAATTAAAAAAAAATATTTATATATTTTTTTTTATTGAAGGCAATGTTGATTTATTTAATTTTCTTTAATGGCTTTAAAATAAATCAAAGTGTATCAACATTTTACTGATTTGGTTATCTACTAAAGATAGCTCTTTATTAAGAAAACAGGCCTGCACATTATCTTAAGAACTATATTTTGAGACAATGAGATAAAGACTTTGGTGGGGTATTGGATGTCCAAGATCTAATTAAGACCTTGACCACTGTTTCTCATCAAATTATCAACAATTATTACATTTTAGTGAGGAAAAAATATGTCCATACAAAATTACTGATACAGCTTAATCTGTAAAATTATATGCTTAGAAAAAGTCATCAGATGAGCACAGGATTTTCAAACAGTTCTGTCTCATCTAGGAACCAGTGTGCCTCACATTCCCTCAGAGGAAACCAGAATACCATAATAAGTTTAATGATATACCTCTTTTATAAAACAGTATAATGTTAAGTTGTTCTGAGGAGACAATGTGTAACATCTTTCATAATGCAGAATAAGAAAGCATATTTCTGAAGAGACAATAAATGTCCCCATGGAACAAAGAAAAAGCGTATCAGGAATTGGAAAATTTACAACTTCTATATTGCATTCTACTTGCGTTGGATGATGTCATGCTGTTTAACAGTGTTTTTAAAATCATTATTTTTTCTTGATGCAAAAGAGAAAAATAAACATGAAATAATATTTCCCATCTTCAAACTTTTATATAACTTATAAATTAATAAATAAATAAATAAAACGTGTCATCATTTTTACTATCAGAAATCATGCTTCTAGCCATCTAATGCAGATAGCTCCGCATTAGGAAAACAAAAAAGTATTAATTTTGAGACTATTTAGTTGAGTCTTTAGTATTGTCCTGGATGTTCAAGATTTCAAAATTCCCAGTTTAATATGATCACATTTTAAGAAATTAATATTAACCAATGTTTCATAAGACATGACTAAATATTTGGATCCTTATTTCTAAACCATTTTTTTTCAGTGTCTAATTTATTTACATTCCATACTTTGTCAACCTTACATTCTCAGAATCTAGACAATGCGTGCTAGATTCAAATTTACTTTTCCAAAATAGTTTCATCAGCATAATTGACACTAGTAATTAGGTCTAGCAGAGCCTGGTCAGCAATAATGGAATCAAACATGGCATAAAACCAGAGCTAATTCTTACAAGATTTGGGCATTTTTTATCTTAACAACATAACTCATGAATATTCTATGCAACCTGCTACCTGGTGCATATAATCTAACATGAGTTAATATCAGTTGCACAACATATTGAATAGTGAAGCTGGTTCTCAAGTAGCAAAGAGGGATCAAAGTGCCTCCTTGAATAAATCGCAAAACAAGAGAGAAAACAAAATACATATGAGTAAAGTATAAATCTCCATTTTTGCAATGGAAAGCAGCAGCTGCTTGTCACGTTTATCTAGAACGAAAAAAAACAACAGTGCTGAGTCTTGAACGTTCAAGTGTGCATCAACAGAACTGCATTTATAAATCTATAAATAGGAAACTTTGCACTGTGTTGCAAGAATTACAGATTCAAGTGTTAAAATTCATAGCATTGCATTACACTATGGTGCTAAAAAGAGAGTCTTGGCTAAGTGGCAGTCATGTTATGAGACACGCCTGGAGGAAAATGGTTCTTGCATAGCAGAGAAAAAAGGAAATCATATCAACTGGAAAGAGGACATCAACACCTTTGATTGCACTAAGACAGGTGTAGAGTGGCTAGTTGAGCTTTTACTTGTTGTCAATTTAGGGACAATTTCCTTAGTGATGTTATGTCCTTAGATCAGTGTTTGGACTAAAAGGTGCAGTATCATCTGTCGAGACAAAGTTCATCATGTGAGATTGAAGTGTACTATACTCTAAGCATCCTTGGTATGATACTGACATTGTTGCTGCTGATATTTGCTCATTAGATCAAAGACACATGTGTAGCCTGACAGTGATAACTGCTAATTAGTTGGGTAATGAGAGTCAAGAGTTGTAAGTAATCTGCTGAGGGCCAAAAGGAGTATTTTGGAACAAGTCACAAATCTTCAAATCCTATTATTGGCTCATATATCAAATGAGTATAAAAATCATTAAATTTTGGAAATTGTGGGCTTTAATGCTTGACCCTGGGATGCCGAAAGACCTGTAATATATATGTCAAAATAGAGGCTGCTTTTCATGTTTTGCTATTAAAGTTGGGGTATGTGAACTTTCACCGCACCCATGGTTGTACTAAAGTATTGTTCACAAAATGCAATCACCTCACCCATGGCTGTACTCAGTGGCGTAGTTAGAGGGGGGCCGGGGGTGCCGTGGCCCCCCATTACTGACCTGTCCGTCGGTTAAAAAAGTGCCCGTCGATATAAAGTTGAGCCGACCAGCCGCAGGCCGGGCGGCGATACAGCACTCAATACAATTTTGTTGGTTCATCTTCATATTGTGCGCCCCCCCCCGCCCCCAGTTTCGAAAACCTGGCTACGCCACTGGCTGTACTAAATTATTGTTTACAAAATGGCAATCATTGCAATGGTATATAATATCATCAAAATCAAAGATAAATACACATGCATCAAGACTACATTCAATTCCCTTATCCGAATCACCTTTAATATCAGTCTACATTGCTTACCAATGTTTGGTACACTATTCATTCAAATCAGTCTTACTTACAGAGTTAGCAAACAAACAACACCGAGTTTCCAATGTGACTTTGCATACAATGTTTGCATCTTTTTCATCTAAGTACATAATGGTGTCAGAAGCAGGGAGAAGATTAAGAGGGATAAATGATGGAAACTAGGTCACCCATTTATCCTCTTTATAATGCTGTAAACATCATAAATATGGAGAATGTGAATCACAATCCACTCCTGAAATTCCATATTAGAAAAACTCTGGTAACCAAATTCAAACTGCATGTTTAATATGAATTAAAGCGTTTCATATCCTAAAATCCTTTGAAACAAATTAGAATGATTTTTCTTGTTGGATCTGGTAAGGGTGCTATCTGTGGCATTCAACTATCTGTGGCATTCATCTTATCAGTGGGGTAGCTGCAGTTTGTGGCCATTTCTTCTGTTACAAATAGCCCAAAAGCTTATTTCCAATGGAAGATGGAAATGTTTGAAGACTGGTTACTAAAACTTACAAACAGCATGGCATGCTGAGATAGATCTCTGGTACCATAATGAGACAGGTGTGTTTTAATCCATGTAGCCAACCTCCCTCAAAGTTAAAAGACAACACAGAAGGACCTCACACCTCCCTGTTGAGATATTTATGTATTCAACCTTTGTGTGGTGAAAATGTGACACAATTGACATTGCTGACACCAGTGACATGGGTGACTTAGCCAGATCAAAAAGACCTTTTTATTTGTCATGTTGTAGAATAATATGCTTTCAACTTGGGGCAATTTTAGATGGTGATTGTATTGAGGCTAATATTTAGGGGGGAAAACAGGTCCAATGGATTGTACTATGTCATCCCATGTCAGCAGTGTCACATTTTCATTAAGCCGATTCAACTCTGTAGCTAAATAACAATCTTGTTACAGCTGCTCTTTGTGGCAGTTAATTCGTCTGTTACTTTGATAAATTGAATTAGTTAATGTAAGCCAAAATGATGTCACCAACACAATCTGTAATTGTGACACTAATACTTCTGATGCTGATGGATAGTGCATAACTAGTTAAAGACATTAGATAAAGAGTATTTGACATTGACAATTTGATAGATTTATCGTATTTCTATCAATTACACTGCTCCAGTTAAGATCTGAACACATACTGAGGAAAGTGGGATATCCTTTATTGGATGTGAACAAAACAACTAGCATCAATTGATTCATATTACATCATACAAGTCCCCTAATTTTCCTTTGAGTTGTAGGACAAAGTTAGTCTGAATCCCTATAGTAACACACAACATTTTAAAAAATATCTAATAACACTTTCCGAATGTTGAAATGGTTCTGAAAACACACTTTTATATTTGGTCATACAGGCTACTGGTACTAGACTTGTAATACTTGACTTGTAATTTATAACATGGTTCCATTCCAGCCGACAAAAGAAAGGCATGTACTGAATCTCAACTAAGGATAAGCAGGATTCAAATATTCACAACCCCAACAGTAATTACAACACAGTAGCCTATGGTTTTTTTTAAAATACCGAAAAGCTTGTAACTTGAAAACAAATGGTTGGAATCAAGTGAAATTTTCAGCGTGTATCTTTTTTATATTGAAAGAGAGTTTAACTTACGTCTCACGACTTCGTATTGTAGGGTTGGTAGCTTGCAGCCACCATTCACCAGCCTTCAGAGCCAAATGATGTTATCTTTTTTGTTGTACCTGGTACTCTTCTTTTTATTTAGCTAGAAAATAGGTGAGGTTTTTGTCACATCATAATAATGAATTGCACCTTGAAGTTTACCAGTAGAATAACACTACTCCAATTTAAGATCTGAAGACATATTGAGAAAAGTTGGGAATACTTTATTGAACGTAAACAAAACATATAGAAGCAAAGGATTCATTTTACATTATACAAAATCCCCTAATTTTTCTCTGAATTGTAGGACAAAGTTAGTCCGACTCCTTATAGTAAACCACATTATTTTAAAAATATCTAATAACACTATAAGAATGTTGAAATGGTTTTGAAAACATTCTTTCACATTTTGTCATACACCGGCTACTAGTTGTATTCTTAGCTTGTAATTTGTCACATGGTTCCATCCCGACCAACAGAAGAAAATCATGTATTCAATCTCAATTAAGGAAAGGAAGATTCCAATATTTACAACCCAATTAATCTCACAACACCCAAAAAATAGAAGCAATCAGTGCTATCTATTACTGACGGCTACCTGTCGATTTGTCGATATATTTAATTGATTTGGCAACTCCATTTTGGCGCAAGAGAATGGATTCAGGAAATCATTTACTAGAAACACTTGCGGCGATACAGTTTGATTTGTACAAAATAGATTGCACATGAAAGGTAGAAACATTGCTATCTCTCACTTCATTTTCATTCCCATTTAGCTATATTACAAAATCTCCTAGATACACTATCGCATGTTTGGCATTCTCGTACCATACCTAAAAAAAAGATGTGTGATAAGTAACTCTTTACAGGGCAGTCTAAACCCTCTTTCTTCTAAATTTGTTTTGTTTAAATTTTCAAATTAGTTGAAATCTTTATTTCATGATACAAAATTTTGCAACTGTTTACAAATTGTTAGCTTAGTTAGCAAAAATCTGTATCTAGGTTTTTCCTTTACAAATTTACACTTGGTTACCAGAATATTAACAAAACAATTAGAATGGGGTTTTTTTGTACCAAAATTTGCAAAAGGTAGTATCAATCCGCTCAATTTCTGAAAAAAATGTTCTCAAAAAATCTGAGAAAGAACACTACAAAACGGATATCTGAAACCAGCTGTAATCTCCCAATACGGCTCAAAATAGAATCAATCAGCGCTACTTGTGTCTAAGGGCTACCTGTCCATTTGTCTGTATGTCTAATTGATTTTGCCAACTCCTTTTTCTGTCTTGCTTTCAAATGAATGGACCCAGGAAATCATTTACTACAATCACCGACAGCTGAATTGTGTGTTCGGTGCAAAAACAAATCTCCTATACCGAAAACGCCTTGGAGTAAATTGATTTGATTAACACTTACATCTATGGAAAAAAAAAAGCATTTATCTGTTCCCAAATGTAAAGCAACCTCCTCAAAGCATTATCTGTTATTAAATTTAAACGGGAAGATGCCCATGCTAGTTTTAATTTCGTAGTGCATATTACAAAAATGTTTGTAAAAACCTCCATATATGGTGCCAAAGTATTTTATTTTTTAAGGTTGTGATAGGTGTAAACAAATGGGAACAATGATACTGTTATAAAGCACCTTTTGCACCATCATTATTCTTCAAATAAAAACAATTAAACAAAATATCATATCTTAACATCTTAATAACCCTTTTCACCCTCTCCTTCAAGCTCATGATACATTCACCTCAAATGATAATGACACCTTATATCAGATGATCAATAACATTTACAGTCAGACTTTCTTTACATACATCTCTGCAAAGTCTACAATTGCATCAATTAAAGTTGATGTTGAACTATTGAATTGCATTATTTTAAGTTGATGTCGAAAGTGCAGTTAACTCAAGTTATGAACAATCAGGTGCGTTTGATTACATCATGGTATTTAATTTAATTAGGTTTGTCCAAAAAGGTGTTACTAGTTAGGATTTATTTTTCAACAACTCGACTCATTAATATCAACATCACAATGGACTTCTAGTTAGATTTGTCCAAAAACGTATAAGTAGTTAGGATTTTCTTTCAAAACCCATTCAATGCTCATTAGAAAAGTCGAAAGCTAATTCAATTGGCTTAAAATATGCATCCATGTGTCTGAATTTAATATGAAAAAAGGTACCAACTTGTTGAATGATATAAAGCAAGCACAAATCACAATTAGCATCAAACTTGCTGAATATGTCAAAACATCTTGAACATAAAATTGAATATGTATGAACTTTAAAATCATCTTTTGTTTTAGCTTTCAGAATCTGTCATTCAAGTAATTTAAAACAAAAGACATCATCAGATATTAGGTAATGATCAAATGAAGCATACTTAAATGCACTTAAGATAAGTGAAAACCTACATGTGTGAAATCTTGCTCATAATTCAAATGCATAATGTGGAAGCCTAACAAGCAATCACAAAGTCTGCCTGTTCCTTTAATTTCTGATTTCATTACATACAAGTGCCTTCTTGTATTAATTAGATCAGGTAGGAAATTAACTTTTAAATTAAGACATTAATGAATCTGTTGTAGGAGACAAAACATTCCTTTTCATACAGACAGTTAAAGCTAATTTTTACCATCTTTGCCAGATCCAAGATATTTGATAGTTGGAAATAGATTGAATAATCCCAAAATTGAAATCAGGCTTTGACATCTACATGGTATAACACTAGCATAGGAAGTGAATACTTTGACAACCAATTTTGCTTACCAATACTGAAAAGAAATTTAATCGATTTAAGAAGTATTTGTTTGTTTTATCCTAAAGAGAAGTCAACTCTGTATGTAATGCAACTCTCCTCAAAATACAAGCATGCAAACTACACCATGCTTACAGCCAGCAATAGCCTCCTTATATTGTTTTTGTTTTCCCTGCACAACAACAAATCAAACGGTATTTGATATGTAATCTCCCTGTAATACAATCCCTCCTCAACTTACATCCTATGCAAACCCCAACACGCCCCAAGCCAACTGACCTTCAATCATCTCGGCATATCCCCCAGGGATAAATTCAATATCAAATCAATTACCTCCCCATACAAAACGCATCCATGTGTAGAGGAACTCAATTTACAAACTAATTGTCGCTGTCATTTTCTGTTTACTTTCAAATCATCTTGTAAACCCTCTTTGCATGAAATGTAAGACTTCATTACACGCATTTAGTTTTTGTAACCAGCAATTTCAATCTCTAAATAATTGCCTTCTTTTGTGAAAACATTACAAGATCAGTAGAAATAAATGAAAGAAAAACAAGATGGAGACAAGCATGAATGCCGCTTCTATCTCATTGACTATAAACTCATATATTCAAATTGTCTTATATTTAAAAGCTGATTTCTTTTCATTCAACATTGAGAACAGTGTCCAAATCTATAAAGTGGCATAAGAAGTGTCTTTGAATAAGGTATAAACTCTTGTATGCTTCTCTCATCTCAGAGGTCAAAAGGACACCAATGCATACTGAAAGGTAAAAGTTTCGCTTGAAACAAGATGTGACGATCCATTTTACTTATTCTATCTCTTACTTTTTCACTCAAGATTTATGAAATAAGTATGATGGTTAAAGGTGCACTTTATTATAATGGTTTGATTGAAACCTCACCTTTTAGTTTGCAGCCTTAAGACTGCTGCGTTGTGATTACTGCCGGGGTTATGGACAGTTTCCGATTTGTAACATGTACCAATTCTCATTAGCTAAGTTTGAATTTTAAATTTAATAGCGGTAATCTTGGGGATGAGGCCAGGGATGAGGCTGTGGAGCAGAAATTGCCACTTTAAATAATTGGACCAGGCTCTTTAAAGCAATACTATAACGCTTTAAAAAAGACATGCCCCCTGTCACCCATGACTTTTGATTTTTTTGGCTTATTGGCTTTCTTTTAGGTAGATATTTTACCTCCAAATGATTTGGCTTAAATATGTTTACTTTTTCTGTTATAGCCATTTGTTGAATTAAATTCGTGATCCCGAATTGAATTCCACATGTATAAATTTTTCTGTGGCAAAACAATTTTTTGACAAAACACACTTGAAAACGCTTTTTAGATAGTCGCATTCCTTCATTTTATGCTGTTTTTACTATAAATCTTTGTTGATCAAAATCTTATAGTATTGCTTTAACAAGTCTGCTTCTCTCTGCCCATAGTCCTTCTTGATGAGCTACAAAATATCTTATCTGTTAGAAATCATACCCTAGACCTTGACTACAAATTCTATCACTTGAGTCTACCATATCATGTGAACATATTAGTACATTACAAAACTAACCCACCAAACACGTGTGATAGTTAACATGAAACTAATTCAATTGACTGCACAGGAAATGTACCTTGATTGCTAAGTGTTCATGTCACAAATAACGAGCATAAGCTGAATCTGCCGACAATCTCTGCCATTTGATGTTTATGAAAATATCGGTCTGACCATCAATATTGAAACTTGGACAGAAGCCTATTACACCACTTGTTATGCAATCGAGCATATCATCAAAACCATTGAACCATATGACATGGTTTTCATACACAAAATAGTCTATGAACTGTATATTATATTTCAAGTTTAATTTTGTGATTTTATTGTATTCTTTTAAAGTTATGACCTTCCAAAACTAGGAGTTAATTCTTTCTGGGATACCCTGTATATTACTTGTATCATATTGTTTAGATACTCGTGTATTGAAATTGTCTTACTAAGATTAATTTGAAAGCTATTTTTCT
>JXSR01S054112.1:39453-65785 GCA_000969725.1 Ophiothrix spiculata | reverse complement strand
TTCGAGTTGTAGGACGAAGTTAGTCTGACTCCCTATTGTAACACACAACATTTTAAAAAATATCTAATAACACTTCCCGAATGTTGAAATGGTTCTGAAAACACGCTTTTACATTTGGTCATACAGGCTACTGGTACTAGACTTGTAATACATGACTCGTAATTTATAACATGGTTCCATTCCAGCCGACAAAAGAAAGGCATGTACTGAATCTCAACTAAGGATAAGCAGGATTCAAAAATTCACAACCCCAACAGTAATTACAACACAGTAGCCTATGGGGATTTTTAAAATACCGAAAAGCTAGTAACTTGAAAACAAATGGTTGGAATCAAGTGAAATTTTCAGCATGTATCTTTTTTATATTGAAAGAGAGTTTAATTTACGTCTCACGACTTCGTATTGTAGGGTTGGTAGCTTGCAGCCAGCATTCACCAGCCTTCAGAGCCAAATGATGTTATCTTTTTTGTTGTACCCGGTACTCTTCTTTTTATTTAGATAGAAAATAGGTGAGGTTATTGTCACATCATAATAATGAATTGCACCTTAAAGTTTACCAGTAGAATAACACTACTCCAATTTAAGATCTGAAGACATATTGAGAAAAGTGGGGAATACTTTATTGAACGTAAACAAAACATATAGAACCAAAGGATTCATTTTACATTATACAAAATCCCCTAATTTTTCTCTGAATTGTAGGACAAAGTTAGTCCGACTCCTTATAGTAACACACATTATTTTAAAAATATCTAATAACACTATAAGAATGTTGAAATGGTTCTGAAAACATTCTTTCTCATTTTGTCATACACCGGCTACTAGTTGTATTCTTAGCTTGTAATTTGTCACATGGTTCCATCCCGACCAACAGAAGAAAATCATGTATTCAATCTCAATTAAGGAAAGGAAGATTCCAATATTTACAACCCAACTAATCTCACAACACTCAAAAAATAGAAGCAATCAGTGCTATCTATTACTGACGGCTACCTGTCGATTTGTCGATATATTTAATTGATTTGGCAATTCCATTTTGGCGCAAGAGAATGGATTCAGGAAATCATTTACTAGAAACACTTGCGGCGATACAGTTTGATTTGTACAAAATAGATTGCACATGAAAGGTAGAAACATTGCTATCTCTCACTTCATTTTTATTCCCATTTAGCTATATTACAAAATCTCCTAGATACACTATCGCATGTTTGGCATTCTCGTACCATACCTAAACAAAGACGTGTGATAAGTAACTCCTTACAGGGCAGTCTGAACCCTCTTTCTTCTGAATTTGTTTTGTTTAAATTTTCAAATTAGTTGAAATCTTTATTTCATGATACAAAATTGTGCAACTGTTTACAAATTGTTAGCTTAGTTAGCAAAAATCTGTATCAAGGTTTTTCCTTTACAAATTTACACTTGGTTACCAGAATATTAACAAAACAATTAGAATGGGGTTATTTTGTACCAAAATTTGCAAAAGGTAGTATCAATCCGCTCAATTTCTGAAAAAAATGTTTTCAAAAAATCTGAGAAAGAACACTACAAAACGGATCTCTGAAACCAGCTTTAATCTCCCAATACGGCTCAAAATAGAATCAATCAGCGCTACTTGTGTCTAAGGGCTACCTGTCGATTTGTTTGTATGTCTAATTGATTTTGCCAACTCCTTTTTCTGTCTTGCTTTCAAATGAATGGACCCAGGAAATCATTTACTACAATCACCGGCAGCTGAATTGTGTGTTCGGCGCAAAAACAAATCTCCTATACCGAAAACGCCTTGGAGTAAATTGATTTGATTAACACTTACATCTATGGAAAAAGAAAGCATTTATCTGTTCCCAAATGTAAAACAACCTCCCCAAAGCATTATCTGTTATTAAATTTAAACGGGAAGATGCCCATGCTAGTTTTTATTTCGTAGTGCATATTACAAAAATGTTTGTAAAAACCTCCATATATGATGCCAAAGTATTCTATTTTTTAAGGTTGTGATAGGTGTAAACAAATGGGAACAATGATACTGTTATAAAGCACCTTTTGCACCATCATTATTCTTCAAATAAAAACAATTAAACAAAATATCATATCTTAACATCTTAATAACCCTTTTCACCCTCTCCTTCAAGCTCATGATACATTCACCTCAAATGATAATGACACCTTATATCAGATGATCAATAACATTTACAGTCAGACTTTCTTTACATACATCTCTGCAAAGTCTACAATTGCATCAATTAAAGTTGATGTTGAACTATTGAATTGCATTATTTTAAGTTGATGTCGAAAGTGCAGTTAACTCAAGTTATGAACAATCAGGTGCGTTTGATTACATCATGGTATTTAATTTAATTAGGTTTGTCCAAAAAGGTGTTACTAGTTAGGATTTATTTTTCAACAACTCGACTCATTAATATCAACATCACAATGGACTTCTAGTTAGATTTGTCCAAAAACGTATAAGTAGTTAGGATTTTCTTTCAAAACCCATTCAATGCTCATTAGAAAAGTCGAAAGCTAATTCAATTGGCTCAAAATATGCATCCATGTGTCTGAATTTAATATGAAAAAAGGTACCAACTTGTTGAATGATATAAAGCAAGCACAAATCACAATTAGCATCAATTTTGCTGAATATGTCAAAACATCTTGAACATAAAATTGAATATGTATGAACTTCAAAATCATCTTTTGTTTTAGCTTTCAGCATCTGTCATTCAAGTAATTTAAAACAAAAGACATCAGATATTAGGTAATGATCAAATGAAGCATACTTAAATGCACTTAAGATAAGTGAAAACCTACATGTGTGAAATCTTGCTCATAATTCAAATGCATAATGTAAAAGCCTAACAAGCAATCACAAAGTCTGTCTGTTATTATAATTTCTGATTTCATTACATATAAGTGCCTTCTTGTATTAATTAGATCAGGTAGGAAATTGCCTTTTAAATTAAGACATTAATGAATCTGTTGTATGAGACAAAACTTTCCTTTTCATACAGACAGTTAAAGCAGATACATCTAATTTTTACCATCTTTGCCAGATCCAAGATATTTGATAAAAAGGTAGGTTTGAAATAGATTGAATAATCCCAAAATTGAAATCAGGCTTTGACATCTACATGGTATAACACTAGCATAGGAAGTGAATACTTTGACAACCAACTTTGCTTACCAATACTGAAAAGAAATTTAATTGATTAAAGAAGTATTTATTTGTTTTATCCTAAAGAAAAGTCAACTCTGTATGTAATGCAACTCTCCTCAAAATACAAGCATACACACTACACCATGCTTACAGCCAGCAATAGCCTCTTATATTGTTTTTGTTTTCCCTGCACAACAACAAATCAAACGGTATTTGATATGTAATCTCGCTGTAATACAATCCCTCCTCAACTTACATCCTATGCAAAGCCCAAAAACGCCCCAAGCCAACTGACCTTCAATCATCTCGGTATATCCCCAGGGATAAATTCAATTTCACATCAATTACCTCCCTATACAAAACGCATCCATGTGTAGAGGAACTCAATTTACAAACTAATTGTCGCTGTCATTTTCTGTTTACTTTCAAATCATCTTGTAAACCCTCTTTGCATGAAACGTAAGACTTCATTGCAAACATTCAATTCTATAACCAGTCATTGAATCGCTAAATAATTGTGGCTTTATTTTGAAAAATTACTAGGTAAGACTTCATTGCACGCCTGCAATATTCTATAACCAGCGATTTGAATCTCTAAGTCCAAGTAAAATAAATTATGTCTTTTACGTCCAGAATTTCGGTGAGGGAGGTCCTTATTATTTATTATTTTTCCAAAATTTATTATTTATTTCTATGAAAAATCCATATACCAACGGCTTTATTGACACATTCCAAAATTGGAGAGGCCCTACTAATTTTTTGTTATTTCCAAATTGCTTTACCCCTAGCTTGGAGAAAGCGTTTGGAATATGTTTATTAAAGCAATACTATAAGATTTTGATCAAAATGGTTTATAGTAAAAACAGCAGAAAATGCAGGAATGTGACTATCTAAAAGCGTTTCCAAGTGTATTTTGAGAAAAAAATTGTTTTGCCACCAAAAAATTGATAAAAAGCATGTATGCTTTCCTATACCAATACATGTGGAATTAAATTTGGGATCCCGAATTTAATTCAACAAATGGCCATAACAGAAAAAGTAAGCAGATTTGAGCCAAATCATTTGGAGGGTATTAATATCTACCAGGAACAAACCCAATAAGCTCAAAAAATCAAAAGTCGTGGGTGACAGGGGGCACTTCATTTTTAACACTTTATAGTATTGCTTTAATTATAATCAAACACTTTAAGTATCTATTTCCAGTATAACAGTTTCAGAAGTTAAGTTAGGCCCCAAAAAAAGAACTCTGTCTCAGGTTCCTTAGGCCCAAAACCCTAAGTGCTACGCGTTTTTTGTTTTTGTTTTTAGTCAAAAAGGCTATGCGCACGCGGAAATCTTTTAGTTTTTAGGTCACTATTTTTTAGCGGCCTAATTTTTTTCTTTTCTTTTTTCTCTCGATGTAAGAAAAAAATAAACAAGCAAAAAATCTCCTGAAAACCTAAAAAAAAAGAAATGCGGTAAAATTCGGTAAAATTAACCTAATGCGCGCGGGAAGCTGAGACAGAGTTCTTGTTTTCTTTGGCCTTATGGAACAAACAAGGGAAAATGTCTCAAATATTTTACATTCTTGAAAAATTGGGGCGGGCGGGGATGTAAAACACATAATTTATTTTACTTGGCCTAATTGGGGCTGTATTTTGAAAATATTACCAGAACAGGAGAAATAAATGAAACAAAAACAAGACAGAAGAAACCATTTATATTACTTGTATCATATTGTTTAGACATCCATGTATTGAAATTGTCTTACTTACAATTCATTTGAAAGCTTATTTTTCTTCTTGACATATAGTGAATCTATTTTTCCATCCAGAAAGACATTCACTGTTGCTTAAAGTTTCTGTCTTTTTTGATCACTGTTTACTTGACATTGAGAATTGAGTGTTTGAATCTGTAGAGTTCCTTGAATAGGATATTAACTCGGGTGTCAAATGGACACCAATTGTGAAAGGTAACAGACTTGTTTTAAAGAAGGTTTGACAATCCCTTCATATAGGTCAACATTTAGAAACATCAAAAAGTATTATTGTTTTGCATTTTGATCTAGGGTATGAGGTTACATGTATTCTCTAAAATTGTGTATTGATACAATAAATCAGAAAGGAGGTTAAGTTTATTCATAAAATATTGCTTTTTACTCAAAAGATTACAGATAAATCAAAAGAAGTTCAATTTTCTATTGAATCTGTTGATACAGCCGATTTTTAGATATAATTTCGATTCCAGGAGTAGTTTTGGTAGGCTACAAGAATAATTAATGATGAAAGAAAATCTGAATATTCTATCTTGATGAGCTACAAATATCTCGTCTATAAAAGAAAGCATCCCAGACCTTGACTACAAATTCTATAATTTCTGGTCTATCATATATTAATACATTACAAAACTAACCCACCAAACACTTATAAATTAACATGAAACAAATTCAATTGACTACACAGGAAACTAACCCTGATTGCTTAGTGTTTTCTGAACATGAACATAAGATCAGTATAGATGATAAAATAAATAGATTAAATATCATATACCTACATAATTCAATCCACTAACAGCATGCAAGTTCAAGGGGAAACTTCATACGCAAATTAATTTGACTGGTTGGCCTTTACTCAACATGAGCACTATAGATCTGTCTACGGTAGACAACGCAAATAGATTAACATGCATGAACCTAAAAAGATGAGAATTTCACTACAGGAATCTTACCGAAATATTATATGATCAACGAGTCTGCTGTCGGTTACTTTGAGTGCGTCTTGGATTTGACTTCATCAGAATGAAGGTTTCATTATTATTTCATTATTGTTTTATGATTTTTATATTACTTAAAGTGTTCAGTCATATGTTGTTATCAATATATTAAATTAAAGAAGTGCTCAACTTACTAGACATCATATTCTGTAAGCATACAACATGTTTAGAATCATGATATATACCAACAGAGATGAACTTCATGAATGTTTGGAATTAAGTGCATTCACAGTATTATAAATTTGGAAATTTACAATGAAATTTAGAATATATGTTGAACAAATGAGTAAATAAATAAATTCTTTATCACAATATTTGCAACCAAATCGAATCTCATTTCATTTGAGTCTTCTAAGAAGCTAATTTTGAACAATCTAAGAAGCTATTTGCATTGCAAAATTACTTGCACTTGTGCACCGAAAATGCATGACACACTTCTCTCAAGATGAGTGATTTCAATTAGGACAATCAAGATATCTATAGATCTTTCTGTCAGTAAGTCTTAACTAGGACCCATTTTCATCAAGAACTTGTCATCATTTTACAAATGTCAAATGTCTCAGGACACTGGTCACTATTAAAGCCATCAATGAGCGGTTGAAATAAGCCATATTTATGATATGGCAGTGCATAGAATGGCTACTCACAAGAGAAGCAATGTAGCTTGTTTGACTTACTGTAGAATTGTCTTTAATAAGTGCCCTCAGGCATTGCGTTTCTCAAAGAGGGGACATTTAGTTAAAGCAGATCAAAAATACACGAATTTGTCATCTAAGCTTCAAAACAACACCATATATGCATATTAACTTAGAAAACACTTTGAAATTCAATGATTTTTATCACATGGTATCAACTCTAGAATAGACTGAAAGATCATGACAACAAGAATTTAATTTAAAATAACCTTTTTAAAAAATCTGAGGCAGATCGAGTAACAAAAATGTGCACAGATCCTTTATTCAAAAAATTACCAACAAATATTTTAAACTTCTCAAATTGATTTTAATCACCAAAACTGCCAGGTTCTGTCATAGCTCATCATAGTATGCTAATATTACAATTGAAGTCATGATGGGATTCATTCACTGACTTATTTCATTACCGTATTTATCATAATAGGCAAGTGGCTTGAAATGTCACCTCGTTAATGTCACCTACTTTTTATCTGCTAAAGCTGTCTTAAGTCTTGGATTTCCATTTGGACGATGGTAAACGCTGCAGTGTAGATTGATATATGACTACCAGCTATAAGGTATAGTCCAATGACACATACAAATGATATACCTAAGGCTGCGATCACATAAAATGTGTAAGGTATTCGCTAAGGGGAGCGTAGCTGAGCGGTTAGAGCACGGGTCTCGTAATACAGAGATTGTGGGTTTGAGTCCCTGGCCGGGCAATTTTCATCTCCTTGTTTCCTTGGGCAAGAAACTTTACTCTACTTGCTCTGTGGTCGGACAGTCACGTTAAGCCGTGGGTCCCCGCTGTGCAAATGCTCCTTCATGGGGCGCTGCATATAGTGTATACCTGGTGAGTCTATACGCTTAGTGAAGGGGATAACTATACGTCAATGTAGCAAATACCGTATACCATATACTTCAATGTGATCGCAGCCTTACATACCTTAATTCAGGCAATGAACCTGCGAGTGAACAGAATACAAACTGTGTTTTATAATCCCATTTTTCCATTTGCACTGTGGCAAACGCCACAATGAACATTGATCTCAAGTACAGATTATCCAAATGACACATACACAAATGTACAATTTTCTAATGGGGGTCCCTTTTGAGCGATTGATTAAAAGGCATGCAAAGCAAAAGGATGATTGTCACCTACTTTCAATACGGTACTATAAAAGCCCACTTTTCTTTTTGCCATACAGCAAATACTGCAACACATTGATATATGTCCACAAGCACATAGATGCATCCTCCATTTGATGTATTTTACAAAACCACAACTCAATTGTAGGTACCTAACATGTGAATAGGAGGTATATAAAATAAATATTTTATCACAATCAAAACAGCAGATTTGTCTGTAAATTTACAAATTCACATTCCAGCAAATAAATATTAAGTGAAATAGCTAAAAAAAGTTGTCACCACAAAGTTTGTCTGATTTTGGTCCCTTGTATTTCAGAATATAGGATATGCATCAACGCAATTGGGTAAAGGGAAAGTAAAGGAGTGCATGCCTTTCTTTTTCACATTAATTTTTGATTTAATACTTGAACAAAATATGAAACAATCCTCCTTACAATTAGAAATTTATGATGTAAAAATCGTCACCTAGTTTCCATTGATTCAATCAAATATAGCAGCTGATATCATTTTCAATACAAAATGCCATTTTAATATGTGCACATGATCAGATCACACTTTTAAGTTAGCTTTTAAGCTTGGCGAAGAAATGTTAGATAAGCTTTAGTAAGTCATAGAATGTAGGTTAAGCTATTTAACACCACATGAAATAAGTTGGAAATAGCATTTAACCCATGAATAGTATATTTTGTTTACTGAATTATTTGTGCCATAATTTTCACCATATTTAAAATGTGAGATATTTAACTTTTTAGTGACAAATAGATGAATCAGACTCTGATACGAACTATTACTTTAAAGACATAAAGTACCAAAAGTTTTCCCACAAGATATGATATATGTTTACTGGTTTTCTCTTGAGAAAAGGTTCTTCACCCTAATTGCCATTCGAATAATACTACAAACAAGTATTTTTCTTTGCCTGGCCATCTCTTGGCCACTCTGACAGCAAAACATTTAAGATAATAAGATAAGATGTAGAGCATCTGTATAAGATGTGACAAAATGGTACTTAATATATTATCTCCTATAGAAATAGAAGTCCCCAGGAGAAACTTACATTGAAAACTACGAGACATTCTGAGACCATGTTAAATTATTGATCTGATCTGAACATTGACTTGTAATAGAGGAGCTTACAGAACTGAGAGTGTCATAAAAGGGGGTCAATTAATTGTGTTATAAAGGGGGGGGGGTCAAGTCATAATATTAAAAAAATTGGTTGTCATCAACATCGACAACAAATAACATTGCGTCTTCAATTAAAACCTTCCAATTTCTCCTTTAAATTGCTGGATAAAATAAAAAAATACATCGCAGTCCCCGGCCCGCTAGTGTCGTCTGTCATCAGGGTTTGTCAAAGATGTACAGGTCCCGGGTATAGGTTTGCACTATTTCTAAGATTTATTCCAGAAACTGATCAATGCACCTTTAATTGGCATTTTTCAGTGAAACGCTTGAGGGGGATTGTGATATAATGTCCTCTAGAATACATTTCAAGACCTAATTCCAATTTTTATTTTTACTTTCTTTAAGCGTTATTATAACTTATACATCTCTCCCATTACACATACCCAATGCATTGTAAATCAAGAGTAAAATGATTTTAAAGCCTTTTTTCAGAAGATAAGCTCACAGAATAAAGACCTACTCTCTTTTTCAATAAAACAGAATCCAACATGAACAAAACATTTTTTTTAGTTGCTGAGCACTTTACACCAGACTTGGGAAACTAGATATGATAAATAACTTATTTGCTTTGCAGCAGACAGTTGTTTGAACTATAATGCCCTTTTTGAAAAGCAAACTTTCATAGTCCTTGAAAGTGCATTTAATCTTTCATCAGCACAACAGTACGTCCTCATGACAGTGATGCTGTCACATAATACCCTCTGCTGCCAAGAGAAAAGGGTATGGTTACACACTTCTCATCAATTACTGTTATGATAGCTATTTCTTGTGTACTAACATAAGAGTCAGCATAGACTGATGATTTAATTCCAATAGGTAACTAGACCAGGGTCGGACAGGTATTGATATTCTATACTAAATCATCTGTTATGATCTCCCATCATACTGACATTAAAAGTGTTAAAGGCAACTTGTAGCTTAGTTTCTCATCTCATGAAAGATCTAACTGCATCCATAGGAGAAGATGAATTGTAACTTGAAATAGCAACTTCTCAGATAAAAAGAAGATTTCAAAATGATAACAATAATGATGTTTTCCACACAGAAACATATCCATTTTCAAAACTACGTATGATTGCATACATATGGTGTATGATATTTACTAAGAGCTTTCTTCAGTAGAAAGTAGAAAGTAGAAAAAATACCAATTTTAAGATGTATCCTCTGAAGTCTTTAGATGATAACATAACTGGCTTATTTCTGGAACTTTTTTTGGTAGATAGCTAAATCAAGTTCAGATTACACATTTTAAGAGCCATCAGCAGTATGTATTTAAAACCTGTAAAAATCACTTATTTTAGAGACATCTTTAGTGTAGCATTAACTAGATCAGACCAAGAGTTATCTTCAGAAGAGAGTACAAAAAAAGTAAGTAAGTTAAAATGACTCATTTCAAGAGCTATCTTCAGGAAAATACTATAAACCTAATCGAAATATTTGAACTATTTTTAAAGGTTTTACTTTTTAAAAGCATTCTTAGATAGTAAACAATCATTCAAATATCTAGGATGATATATTGACAAAAATTACTCAGATTGATATGGGCAATCACAGATATCTCAAACATGCAATTTTGTTTCTAATACCCCCATTAGTTGCTTAGTGTTTTTGACTATTCATAACGTCTTCTGAAAAACAAAATATGTGAAGTTTAAGTAACTTCATTCAAAATGCAAACCTCTTTACTACAAATCTAATTCAATATAATCCATAAAGCCATCTCCCTATTCCTGAGTCTATTAGCCTTTTGTAACTATACAAGATACATATGGCTTACGATTATTTTGTGTTGTATTATAGATAGATGGATCAGCTATCTGTGCACTACTGACCTGTTCAATTACAGAATCTATAGGATTTCTAATCTGGAATCTTTAGTTTGCAGCAATACCATACAATATCTTATATTTTCAGTTCTTATTACAAAATGACGACATTAATGGACTGCTTCTTTCTATGTGTATTGTCGCTACAAATTGATTTGATCAGTCATCAGCCTTTACATGTTTCTAATATTAATACAGCCAAAATGTATTTTATTTCGCTAGTGGTATGATAGATTCTTTGCTACATTTCTTGAACTGTTTGTTATTTCATAAGTTTTCAGGAGCTTAAATTCATCATTGTGTAATGCAAGTTTACAATTTTTAAAAAAAAGTGTGGCAAAATTAAGTGTGCTTACAAAATTTGATGTTTTTTGCACAGAATAGCCAGATTGCTAAGAGTGAATGATAGGGTGACTATATTTAGAATGTGATCATCAATGTCTGATGCAAGGTAGGGTGGCGCATCGATATAATGTGATGCAAGGGAGACAAAGACTTGATGTGTAAAATTCAAGCCAAGCAATTTGTACAATGTTTATATCACTGATAAACTTCAATGTTTTTTATATTTAGAGAAAATAGCAAAAATATGAGGTATGCTTCTAATAGGAAAAATTGCCATCCCTGGGAATTGCATTTCTCCAAAAGGGGGACATTTATATAAAACAGATCAAAAATACACAAATTTGTCATGTAAGCTTCAAAACTTAACCAGAATTACTGAATTTGATTGTGGTACCCTAAAAGAAGAGCAACATTTATTTCCTGGACCACAACCCATTTATTGACTTCCGAGAGCAATTTACTCCATCTAGTATTTAAGACTTTTCATGATCACTCTCCTACATACCTTGCAAATTTGCTCAGCTGCTATATACCAGCTTGGACTCTTAGATCCTCATCTCAAGTCTCTTTTGAATTCCCTTTGCAGCGTCCATGAACAAATTTTTATGGACAAAGATCATTTGTCATCTCTGGACCCAAACTCTGGAACAATTTGCCTTCAATAATCAGAAACGCTGCTCCAGTAATGACTACTAGTCAGTTTAAGCGTATTCTCAAGACTCTACTTTTTGAGGATTATTATGAGTGACAACATGTGAAATTAACTTTACCTTTTTTCTCCTATTGTACATGATTCTGTTTGTAACAATGTGTATTTGTAAACTTGTATTGTATATTTAAGAATGTACAGCGCTCAGCGGCTTTCTTTATTATGAGCGCTCAAAAATCTCTCATTATTATTATTATTATTATTATTATTATTATTATTTACAGGTGGATGATATGCCGATTAACTTAGAAAACACTTTGAAATTCAATGATTTTTATCGTATGGTATCAACTCTAGAATAGACTGAAAGATCATGACAACAATAATTTAATTTAAAATATCCTTTTAAAAAATCAGAGGCAGAATAACAAAAATGTGCACCGATGTTTTATCAAAAAATTACCAACAAATATTTTGAACTTCTCCAATTGATTTTAATCACCAAAACTACCAAGATCTGTCATAACTCATCATACTATGCCAATATTACTATTGAAGTAATGATGGGGTTCATTCTCTGTCTTATTTCATTACTTTATTTGACATAATAGGCAAGCGGCTTGAAATGTCACCTCGCTAATGTCACCTACTTTTCATCCGGTATAGCTGTCTTAATTCTTGGATTTCCATTTGGACTATGGCAAATACTGCAATGTAGACTGATATATGACCACCAGCTATATGATATGGTCCTATAACACATACAAATGATATACTTTACAATACTCAAATTCTTTGGTGACAGCCTTAAGTGAACAGAATACAGGTATCCTATGGCTCAAAATGTTACCTCACTAATGTCACCTACTTTTCATTTTGTAGAGGTGTGCTATATTAGCTGGGTATGTAAGCTTAGTTTTTTATTTGTACTATGGCAAATACAACAATGTACATTGGTACCCCAAGCTCCACTTTTCAAATTTTGAGGAGGGGGATTAATATGCAAATAAATAAACAGATGAAGGAGTATATTATAAAACTCTTAAAAGAAATAAGGTTTCACAACAAAGTTATTGTGTTTCTGATTCCTTGTGTTTCAAACCTAGATTTCAACATAGAGGCTATATATCCACTATCATCGGTAAACCACAGTATGCCCTCCTTTAGTCACATCACTTTTTGATAACTAAAATATGCAAAAAACAACACTCTTTAAGTGTAAAACTCATCTTTTCCATATCGATTAAACTTAGCAGCTTACACTATTTCAATTCAATACATTTTATATTCACATGATCAGATCGCACTTTTAAATTAAGCATTAAAGCTTAGTGAAGAAATGTTAGATACGCTTTAGTAGGTCATAGAATGTAGGGCACGCTATTTAACACCACATGAAATAAGTTACATATTGAATTCAACCTACTAATAAAATATTTTGTTTACAGAAATACCTGAACAACTCAATGTCACCTTTTGACTTTTTTGAATAAAGATTAATCAGACTGTCTTTAACTAATTATTCAAAAGTATCACAAAAATATTTCAAACTAGATGCATCATCCATCTTACTTATTCCTCTCAGAGAAAATGTTCTGAACTCTAATTGCCTCTAAGGTTAAATTAATACAACAAACAAGTATTTCTTTTTTTGCCTGGCCATCTCTTTACATCAGAATTAGGCCACTCTGACAGCAAAACATTTAAGATGATAAGATAAGATGTAGAGCATCTGTATAAGATGTGACAAAATGGTACTTAATATATTACATGTGTATCTCCTATAGAAATAAAAGTCCCCAGGAGAAACTTACATTGAAAACTACAAGACATCCTGAGACCATGTTAAAATTATTTACCTGATCATCTAAACATTGACTTGTAGTATGAGCTTATAGAATTGATAGTATCATAAAAGAGGGTCAGCTTATTGTGCTATGAAAGGGTGTCAAGTCATATTATGAAGAAAATTTGGTTGTCAATATTGGTATCAAATAAGATTGCTTTTAAATTGCTGGATAAAATATAAAAAAAAATCATTTTGCAACAATCTTTAGTAGATAGTACAAATCAAGTAAGTATCTTAAATAAATTACAAGATTTGGAAGTATTATGCTGCAATCTTGGTTTGGCACTTAACCATATGAAAGGTTTCAACATTTTTAAAGTATTATCATAACTAATACATTACACTATCCAATATATTGCAAATCAAGAGTTAAATGATTTTAAAGCCTTTTTCAGAAGATAATCTCACAGATGGAACAAAATAAAAACCTGCGTTTTTCTGTCTCTAACACAGAATCCGGTAAATCCACATGAATAAATCATTTCTTTTAGTTGCTATGCACTTTACACAGGCTTGGAAACTGAACGCTATGATCCAACCGTAGGTCAATGTGCGCAGTACAACTAAACTATATCTTGGATCACCAGCATGAATACCGCCTTGTATTGTGTATGGATATTACCCCTAATATCTTGGTCAAAAAAGATCGCCCGGCGATTACGACCGCGTATATATGTAGCTATCTTATATAAGTATCAATTTCAGTTTACCACGCATATATGTAGATATCTTATATAAGTATTAATTTCAGTCGTTGTTTTGTCAATCAGAATTCTATTTTGGTTTTAATGGTCAATTTTGTGAAAAAATTATGAATTCATGATGTAACATCCTGTTTTAATCATTATTCAAACCAATCCCATGTTGCAGTGAACACTATATTCTGTTTTACCTACATGTGCAATTTTACAAATCGGGCTACTGTACAGATACAGATTTACACCACAGGGCAAAATTTAAGGATCATGGGATAGTGTCCAACTGGCTGTATTATTATTCCAAGCTATATCCCATGATGCACTACGATAGTAAACACAAGTAAATTCAATTGACCGTACAATTAGGTGACCATATAAACATATTAATAAACAGCACACATTATGCATTATGGGATTAAGGCAAGCACACAGTTGTGTTTTGGCCATCTTGAGTGTAGTAATTAAGGTCAGTACCCTTTGGGTCAGTATACAGTCTGCAGGTGACTTATAAGCAGCAAGGCAATTGATTTTCTAACATGTACAGAGATTTTGAAAGTCTGTAAGTGCATAACAACAACAGATTCTCGGTCCACAGCCCGGCTTTGCTTTCTTAATAGAAAAAAGTTTCTTGTGATATGCATAGATGTGTGACCTGGGATTCCTCAATGGGTGAATGGTGGGTATATTTTGGTAATATTAAGCTTTTTATTTTTAATACCATTGAACATACGCGCCACCGGGTTACAGAGCTGTAGCCAGGCGCACCTCTGATAGCATACACCCTTATCCACCTTATCCAACCACCACACCCCTACGACCATTACATATCTGGATATGAGATAAATAACTTACTTGCTTTTATCAGACAGTTGTTTGAACTATAATGCATTTTTGAAACCCAAACTTTCATTCAAAGTCCTTGAAAGTACATTTAATCTTTCATCAGCAAAACGAAAGGTCCTCTTGACAGTGATGTTGTCACATAATACCCTCTGCTGCCAAGAGAAAAGGGTTATGGTTACACACTCCTCATCAATTACTGCTATGATAGCTATTTCTTGTGTAGTAACAGAAAAGTCAGCATAGACTGATTACTTATTTCCAATAGGTAACTAGACCAGAGTCTGACAGGTATTGATATTCTATACTAAATCATCTGTAATGATCTCCCATTATACTTATATTAAATGTGTTAAAGGCAACTTGCAGCTTAGATTCTTATCTCATGAAAGATCTGACTGCATCCATGGGGGAGGTGAATTGAAACTAGCAACCTCAGATAGAGAGAAGATTGCACAATGATGAGACAATGATGTTTTCCACAACATACATATCCATTTTCAAAACTACGTATGATTACATGGTATATGATATTTTCTAAGAGCTTTCTTCAGTTAGACAATAATAACTGCGTACCATCTTTTTTGAGGTCATTGTGTGAATTTGTCTGTGATTGTTTTGGAACGTGTTATTTTCTTTCAGGAGTGTGTGATTGTTTCAGACCGAGGTATTTTTCTGAGGGAGCGCAGCTCCCGAAGAAAAATACCAAGGTATAAAACAATCACCGATGAATTCACACAATGACCATAAAATAGATGGTGCAAAGTTATTATTGTCATTTATAACCGCTCTTTTGACATTTGTAATGCCTTTTATGTGTAATTTTATGAAGAAATACTTTATTAAACTTATTTCTTACTAAAAGGAAGTCCTACTTATCCCTATAAGAGATCTACTTATCCCTTTAAGAGAATTTTGATCAGTTCAGGCTTGACGACCATAGCATAATATGATATACTTATGAGAAAACACATTTAGTGCTATTATCTTTTGGTATTAAATTGTACATTTTGGTATTTTATAATATTGAATTTTAATTTTATTATTAAATTTTAATTGTATCTCAGCTGGACTGATTCAAATGCATTTTTCGTGTACTTTGTGTAATTGATAGTAATATATATTGGTCTTTTTATGATATGTTTTCCTTTTTAACTTTTGTGAAGTGCACCGAGGGATTTGTTATCCATAGTGCGCTATATAAACGCTGTTTTTATTATTATTATTATACTCACACATGTGTGGGGTGCATATATATACGGGCACTTGATTGGTGTTTTATGAGAAAACACATTTAGTGCTAATGACATCACATACAATGGTTGTTATAAGAAGTAATTGTTATCTGATAATGACTGCACAGTTGTTTGTGTACAAGTAGAAATAATCTTATTAGATTGGATTGTGCTATTAAGCAGGTTATTAACAGAAAGTATAAACTGGAAAAATACCAATTTTAAGATGTATCTTTAGACGTCTTTAGATGATAATATAACTGGGTTATTTCTGGAACTTTCTTTGGCAGATAGCAAAACCAAGATCAAGACCAAAAGCTATCTTCAGTAGACAGCACAAAAAAGTACCATGACTTATTTCAAGAGCTTTCTTCAGTAAAATAATATAAACCTAATCAAAATATTTAACTAATTTTAAAGGCTTTGATTTTGTAACTAGCATTCTTAGAAGATAAGCTTCTTTCAGCTTACTTGGTACCAAGTTTCCTTGGCGAAAGCCTAAACAAGGTGAAGGTGGTGATTTTAGATGGTAAACCATCATTCAAATATCTAGGATAATATATGGACAAAAAATACTGAGATTGATGTGGGCAATTGCAGATATCACAAACATGCAATTTTGTTTCAATAGTTGCTTAGTGATTTTGATTATTCACAAAGTCTTCAGAAAAACAAATTATGTGAAGTTTAAGTAATTTTATTCAATATGCAAATCTCTTTATTACAAATCTAATTCAATATAATCCATAAAGCCATCTCCCTTTTCTTGAGTCTATTAGCCTTTTGTAACTATACAAGATACATATGGCTTACAATTATTTTGTGTTGTATTATAGATAGATGGATCAGCTATCTGTGCACTACTGACCTAGCCTGTTCAATTACAGAATCTATAGGATTTCTAATCCGGAATCTTTAGTTTGTAGAAATACCATACAATATCTTATAGTTTTCAGTTCTTATAACAAAATAACAACATTAATGGACTGCTTCTTTCTATGTGTATTGTCACTGAAAATGGATTTGGTCAGTCATCAGCCTCTACATGTTTCTAATATTAAAGCAATACAATAATATTTTGATCAAAAATGGTTTATAGGAAAAACATCATAAAATTGAGGAATGTTACTATCTTAAAGCGTTTTCAAGTCTTTTGAAAAAAATTGTTTTTCCACCAAACAATGGATAAAAAGCTTATGCATGCTTTCCTACAGTTACACATGTTGAATTAAATTTGGGATCCCGAATTTATTTAAACAAATGGCCATAACAGAAAAGGTAAGGATCTTTGAGCCAAATCGTTTGGAGGGTATTCATATCTACCCAAAATAAACCATGCAATAAGCCCCAAAAATCAAAAGTCATGGGTTACAGAGGGAGCTTTATTTTTAACACTTTATAGTATTGCTTTAATATAGCGGAAATGTATTTTAATTCCGCTAATGGAATGATTGATTCTTTTCAGTCGCTTAAATTCATCATTGTGTAATGCAAGTTTACAATTCCAAGTACGGCAAAATTAAGTGTGCTTACAAAATTTAATGTTTTTTGAACAAAATAGCCAAATTGCGATAGAACCTGTATTGCTAGGAGTGTATGATAGGGTGACTATATTTAAAATGTGATAATCAATGCCTGATGCAAGGTAGGGGTGGCGCATCGATATATGCGATGCAAGGGAAACAAAGACTTGATGTGTAAAATATGAGCCAATTGGTACGATGTTTATTCACTGATAAACATCAATGTTTTCTTATTTGCTTGAAGCTAAAATTTCCTCATTTACAGAAAATATAAAAAATCCAAGGTAAGATTTTAATAGGACTCTGACCCCCTTACCATCTCACACCACCAACTCCTCCATCTATGGACTTGTATGATAATATAAGTAATCAGTATATTAATAATGCTGGAAAACTACAAATATGTTTGAATGTGAAACATTTAAGAGCCTGAAAGTGCTTCATTTTGAAGCAGCACTTCACCTACATATGCAGATAATATCACAAGTTATTACACAACTATGCCAATGGTTATTTTGATTAAAACAGTCAGTTCATGCGGGCTTTCAAGATATTCCAATAAATCTAAACATAATTGTGATGGAACAGCATAACAGTCTTTAATTAATTTGCCATTTTCCATTCAAAAAATAACAACCAAGTTGACTGAATAAATATTAATATTATGAAATGTTATGGGTAGTTCAAATTATGAAAATACAAGATGAGGAGACATTTTATATTATTACACCTGTATGTAGTTCATCACACAACCATTCACAAGCCTGATACTCCCTTGATTTTCACATTTTCCATTCATGCAGATTTTGAATCTATAGGTTAAACACCACTAAATAACTGTTGGGAATGAAGTTGGTCATGGTCAATATTTTGATTACATACTACTAGAGTGGCATCTTCACAAGTTGTCTAGACAAGTTTAAGAAAATGAGCAGACACATTATATCTTAATATCTAAGCCCACTTTAAATGATGTTTTAACTGGATTTAAAGCCATCCTGAACAATCAATGAAACAATGGAGCCCACAATAAATGTACATCCTTGCATGCTCTATGTTTCACACAGCCCTTTGAAAATACCTTATTGAATGCAGTTATATATCAGAACTTCACAATAGCTGGCTTTACTTAATTTTACAAATTTTAATGATATTTGCTTACCTGCATGTCAGCAAAATATATTCACCAAAACGACATGAAAAAGAAAAGACAAAAAAGAAAATTGAGTTAGACAAAACATTCATCAGACGGTTTGAAATCTATTAAGTAATAAAACAATTTGTCAAATCTTAACCCAAGTTCATACATTAATATTTAACCTGGGCCAATTTCACCAACATTTAACGATGGTCGCTAATACCGTTTTGATTGCTAACTGCAAAAATGATTGTTAAATAGAGAGTATTTTGAACAATGTAGCGATCATAACAGGAGTTAGCGATCATAATAGGCGTTAGCGATCACCTCTAAATATTAGTGAAATCAACACCTGACCTTGTTGAGAGTTGTCATCAGAATGACCATTGGACCATTCTTGCAATCTTGCAAGAAATCAATCCACTATGATTATTTAGTCTCTTTCACAGCAGCATGGTTTTTGGTAAGTGCAGGTGTTACAAGATGATCAAAAAGAAGGTAGGTGCCCTCCTCTCTGTTTAATGTCTTTGTGTTCCTCCTCCTGATCTCAATGGCTTCTCTTTTTCCATAAAACTTTTCGTCATGTTCTTTTCCATGATTTTAAGATTCCTAGGAGTTCGTACTAACTTTGGTTGGACAAATTATGTTACTTCTTACGAAACTTGAGTTAACTTCATACAATTGTATTAGATCACTTCTTGATACCAATCATTCAAAATGATGGAATCTTTCATGTAAAGGTTTATATCTGACTTGATATCAAAAGAAGTTGTCACCTTAGTTATGTCATTATTCTGTCTAAGAATGTCCTTATTTTTAAATGCATCACTGAGCTGCGTAGGACTTATATACAAAATTCTGTTAAAATGCTCCATTGGTTACAATGCTTCATCAATTTGATTCACGTCTTTCCACCTGCCCCAAATTCCGTATAATTTCATTAAACCTTGTGAATATCCATTCACTAGAAATCACATAATCATCTAAAATAATGTAAAAACTCAGTGAAAACACCTGCCAAAATAAAGTTGCCATTTTCTCCTCAGAATATATTTGTAAGCCGTAAGAAATAGGACATTACCAAGGCATGAAAAATGGAAAATCATCTTTTCTTATAAATTGAATAAAGTATGCTTGATGTTCTTATATTTCTGATCATGTTTTTCTTCCAGAAAAGATGATTACCAAAATAAACAAATTTCATGACACAGCACATTCAGGATATCAATTTCTGATTGAATGTAAGCTATTCTATGAACGCAATAAAAACAAATGGGTATGAAGGGAGGTTACCCCATTGGAAGTGGCCTGATCAATTTTCATTTCATCTTGGTTTCATGTAGCCTTAGAAAAATTAAATTACGTCAAATCGCATCAAATCCTTCACTGCCTCTCTACACTGGATCCCTCAAGATATATCATTACAGCTTCAAAATCGTTGATATCTTCACCATTTTACAAGAGGGAGTTTCTGGGCCTGCGGGCACCATGTATACAGGTTGCTAAAAGAAATTCAATATCAAGTAGGGATTTTGATGGTTGTCATTATCTTTTTTCTTCAATGTCTTAAAACCATTTTTGATATGGAATAAATTGAAAATTCAGACACTTATTACATAGAAGTCTGATTAACTATCTTACAAATTCTACATTTTATCTGTCTCAATTACAGGGATAAAAGTCCTATTACATCACTGAGCTGAGTTGAGCCTTTGGGATTTAACAAGATTTCACTTGCATGACTCTGGCAATTCTAGCTGTCTTACAAGTCTTAACTTAAAGCAACAATTGTGAATCTTCAAATCATGCAAAAATGTCTGAAGTAAAAATTCAAACAAAACTATGAAAAATAGAGACTCTTTCATCTCAAAAATGAATTTTTTAGCCTTAAGTAATTTAATATGATTCTTAAGGGAAGTAGATATTGTTAGTGATGGTTGATTCCAATTGAGAAGATCTTCCTTCTCATATTTTATAGTTTGAGGGTGAACAGTTTTAGTAGCATATTTATCAGGCCCTGGATTCGGGGATACGTCTCCAGATATCAATAGATTTACTTGAAAAGTTGTTGTAGAGTTACCATAATAAGCAACTCGAGTTCCAAGAAACTTCAGATGTGTAGGGACTCTCACTGTAACCACAGATCTTTAAAAACAGGGATTGCGAATTCTGTACAAATACAAAAGAAAATCGATATAATTTCAATTCTATGTGTGAGTTGAAACCATTATTTGGATCATTATGTTTGAATAGCGCAGGGTTCTAAATCAATTACCATCAAATATTCATTTAGACTCCTTCATTTTTTTTTAAACATACAACATGGTGATGCTGAAAATAAATATTGTAAATAAATACCACGGTGAAAGTAGAAGAATAATACATAACACATTATGATAAATAAAACGAGGAGCTTTTACCGTGGTAATTCTTTGCGAAAATTGTATAAGGAATGTTATTTAAACATTCACTTGGTTATATCAAACGTATATTTGAAATACCGATGAGTCAAGAGGCTACGCACAGGTGACTTGAAAGTGTACACTCTAGTGACGCGGTTGGTCAATGAACTTTTTGGAAAGCCTACTGAATAGATTGTGGAGTATAACATCAGACTACACGTAATTGCCTGTTGGATTGTCTCGGCACCAACACAAAAATTGCTTCAAACAAATGCAGCCGATCACCATCCCCGTTTTTAAAGATCTGTGCTGTAACAGAGTCATGTATAACAGTATTGACAGTGCAATATGGGCCTACTGGCCGGGCTACTGGCTGAGCTGCAAACAACAGGATGAGTAGCAGTACTTGAGAAAACCCCATTGTTGATTAATTGAGTCTAATTGAGTCAACAGCATCCAGTGAAAAAGTCAATACAAAATGGGTACATCAGTTATAGTACATTTTTTACATCTCCGGACGTCCTAGTCATCGATTTGAACGTACCATTGTCCAGGAAAGGAGATACATTTTAAACCCAATAATCATTTCAGACATGCAGAAAATCTGGCTTGTTTGCATGGCATAATATCCAAACGTCGTTTTTTTTTTAATGCAAATAACTTTTGACTGAGGGAAAAAAAAGAGGTAAACTGGATGATTTTATGTTGCAAATTGCTTTTTGCTATTATACTTAATAATTTACGAAGACCCATGTGATTTATCAACATGATCAATAGGCCTAATAATGATATTTAAAGGAAAAACAGACATACATGCACTGTTATATCGTATGTATAGGAAATTTTCTTAGCAAACTTAAAAAGTGTAGACCTCGTTATATCATCATTTTCAATTGGAACGATTTTCCCAATAACGCCTACAGACATGATAAAAGTCGCATTGACATGCATAAATTACGTGATGATCGTCAGAGAGTAACATAATTTTTTGGTCTAAATCATAGATCAATGGTGCAAATCATGAAATTGTATTCCCATTATACAAGTTTTTAGAATGTGTACCCAACCGTTGTAATGAAATGATGATTTACCTAACATAGCATGTGTGATAACATTGTCTAAAAAGAGCCAAGAATTGTTGTAAACCAATAGCTGCCCTTTTTCATAAAAACATTACAATGTATTTGCTTTAAATCCAATAGTAGTAAATATAAATTGTGAAACAAAAGGCAGCTAATTGATTTTTTCTACATTTTCTATTTTCATTCAAGGATGTGCCCCTCAAATCAAACCTTGTTACCTTTTCTCCAGCGAACTTAGTCCAGAGATGTGTGGAATCGTCTATAGTAATTACTGTCAATTGGTATTGATTACCTTCTAGTCAGATCTGTCTATGTAATAAAGCACTGAGTTAAGCTTAAATGCAGAGTTACAGGTGTGGTGATGTTAAAATCCTGAACAGAAATTCGGCAGTGAGCTGGTAATCCAAAATTGCAGGATGGGTAAAACAGCAGTTCCAAAGAAGACCATTAATGCAATAGATGCAAAATAGCACAATAAAGCAACCACAGTTGCACAAAAAAGACAGAGAGTTGGAGAGGCCACATTAAGCGCACATCAATCCAAATTACAATTAATAAAATTTGCCCACATCAATCCAAATAACAAATAATAAAATTCTATTGGTAAGAAATATGAAATTTTTTGCTACAGGAAGATGCACATAAAAAGATGATGCACTGTGCTATTCTTTGTTTTGTTTGTAGCTTCACAAGGTTACAATGCAGCAATCCATTTGAAGTGTGTGCGTTGCATTTTGCCAAATTTTCACCACTTACGTTTATAAGGTTTATAGGTCTTAGGTTTATAGGTCTTAGGTCTTAGTTTTGTAGGTCTTAGGTCTTAGGTTTATAGGTCTTAGGTTTACAGGTCTTAGGTTTACAGGTCTTAGGTGTTAGGTTTATAGCTCTTAGGTTTATAGCTCTTAGGTCTTAGGTTGGTCTTAGGTCTTAGTTTTATATTAGGTCTTAGGTGGGTCTTAGGTCTTAGTTTTATACACACCCAAAATTCAATTATAAGTGAATTCAATTGATAGTGTAATAGTAAAGGTTGACTGTTTAGGAATGGAATTAATTTAACGTATTTTGTTTAAAGAAGGTCTGTCTACTGTGTTTCTAGTTTAAATAAGTAATTTTCTTCCCTTCTTGACCTTTTTGGAGGATTTTGTATTTTAGTACTTAAATAGCAATAGTTAAAAAGCAAACCAGTCACTCAAACCTTCTTTCATGAGCTATAGCAATAAACTACTCAAAATGTAAAATATTATAGCTAAACACATAAAGAAATGTGTTAGCATAACCTATAGTAGATATCATTTGTAGTGTTGTTCAACATATCTACCTAATGATTTTATGTCATTTACAGAATAGCATGAAACTCTGACCAGCAGCCTCTGTTTCTGAATACCTATTCTTTGAGAGATTGGTAAAAATTTGTAACCATTTTATTTAGATTAGCACCAAGATTAACATGGAGTACATCACCGCAAATTATACCATTTAACTAGATCCATTAAGAAACATGACACCTGTAAAGGGCTTTTTTCAAATATCTGAAGTTGTACATAACGGCATTCAATACAGAATGTGCCGCGCAGACCATGAAAGAACCTCGCATCTCTTTTTTTCACCATTGAATTCATTCTTCCGTCAGGCTCAGCTACATGACACAATATTGTGAACGGTTATCAAAAGAGGAATGTTTGTATTGCATATGACAAGAAAACGATGAAATTGATGCGGGTCAGGTGAAATGTGTGATGTTGTGAGAACTGAAAAGAGGATGAAACCAGGATATTGTTGAAAATGTGCAAGATGATTTAGATGAACTCTGCAAGGTTATGGCTAGGTGAAGAGAGAGATGGTGTTCATTTTGCTAAATATACATGCTGGGAATATATAAATTGTAAAATAAAGTTGATAGCTGTAGGGCATTTTAAAGATATTGCTTGAGTATTAGACAGAATAATTAAATCCATCCTAAATATTGCCTTCAACTATGCAATGTAATATTAAAGTGTAGCATAAATAAAGTACATTGACACTAGTCAAATATGAGTTGTGTCGGGGGGTATCAAGCACCTCTACTGACTCCCTAAAACACCCTTACCCCAAAACACCCTAACATGTATTTTGGAGACTGAAACTTCCAGCCCTAAGTACTAGTATATAAGTGAATGTGACTTCTTACCCTAAACAAGCACATCCATTTCTAACCCATGAACACATATTTTTTAAAATTGTACAAGTAAACACACAGTACCATTGAAGATGATTTATGCATGGATCTTTCTTCTATATATTTCTTTGTTTTAAATTTTATTGGTTTAAATTTTAATGCTAAAAGTAACTCCAGGGAACAAGTTCCATAAAAGCCTACAAATATCTTTACCTTGTTACAGGAACCATGTAAGATAGTTGCCTATGGCTAAGTTATGTCTGTATGCAGCTTTTGGTTTTATTTTATACTCTGCTGAATTGCAGAATAAATATTGTGACAAACCTGCTGAACTTGATAGTTCACTAGAGAGATGACCATTAATAGTCACATTAGATAAACACAACTTCATCATGATTATTATTATTATTATTATTATTCATGGTTTATTAACACAAAATGCAAATAGCAGCCAAAAGGCTGAATTGAATACATTTTTACAAATATCATCCATTCAACATTTACAAGAAACAAAAAAATAAGTTACACAATGCAAAAACAACCTTCGCACTCACGAACCGAGCACCAACAAGTCAGAAACACGGAACTTGATCAAGGTGATAACAAAAGGTGATCAAGAACATCTAAGCTTTTGAGGCCCCTGCATTCCACAGCATACAATGATGTTACATAATTACTGGCACACTACCGTATAATCTATTTTTAAAAGAAAATTGACATTGATGCTTCTGCGATGCTTGCTACGTGTAATGATAGGCAACATATATAATATGGAAACAGCTAGGAATAACAAAAATCCAGGAATACTTCTGATTAAGAGTAGTTGATAAATGTACAACTTTTTTTCAAACTGCATTTTCTAAATTGGGATTTATACAAATCAATAGAAACCACATATATGAAGGCTGTTATTTTAATTTCTTAAGATCAGTATAATCACAAAAAGCGCTATTTTAGAAAAGCGTATGCAAATATTCATATTTTAATTCTATTTATGTTCTATTACATGATTATGTCTGCTTATTCATACTTTAAAATGATTCATAAAATGCTTTTAATACCATATTTTATCAAAAATAAAATATGGACAAACTATCCATCCAGTTTACACTTATTCGGTACTTTTAGTCAGGAAACAAAAATGTTCATATAAAAATACTGCCCAGCGTAATGTGTAAAATAATGAGCTTAGAAATATACAAATGCCCCTTCCTCACTGAGACAAGCCTGGTATTAAGTCATCAGTTGATAGCAGGTGTTTCAGACAGTTCTGTCTCATCTAAGAACCAGTGTGCCTCATATCCTCTCAGAGGAAACTGGCATACCAAAGCATTCCTCAATCATGTCAATGTTAAGGCAAGCCTGGTATTAAGTCATTAGTTGATAGCAGGTGTTTCAGACAGTTCTGTCTCATCTTGGAACCGGTGTGCCTCATATCCCTTCAGAGGAAACCAGCATACCATAATAAGTTTTATGATTTACTTCTTTTATATACAGTATAATATTGAGTTGTTCTGATGAGACAATGTGTAATATCATTTATAACAAAGAATAAGAAGTGTAGTTCTAAAGAGACAATGTATGTCCCTATGGTACTAAGCCATAGTGGTATTAATTGGATTTGGTGACAATAAAATATTTAATAGTTTTTACATCTTCAATATTACA